>CP053460.1:89198305-89421609 GCA_022644695.1 Cenchrus purpureus | reverse complement strand
GATATTTAAAACAAAGAAGGTTCTTTTGTAAAGCCGCGGCTGAAAGGCTTGTGTTGACCCTTGGACCGCAGATGTGGGATCGACTCGATCCGAGCCGCAAATCAAAACATAGACGACTGGGGAAAAAGAGAAAGCTCAGGGGTCTATATGTAAAGAAAAGGACTTGACTGCAAGGGTTTTTGGAAGGGTATACTTGTGATATTAGAAACTTGAAGGGTTATCTCCGCCGCCCATCATGCCGATACCGGCGCGTCTGCGATGCGCATGCGAACGGCGGGCGGGAGCAATGGTGCCCGGCGTGGCAGCGGCGAAGGCCGAACTTGAGCTCCATGCCATCATTTGAAGCTCGGAGAGGTCCTACGCGTAGCTGGGGCAAAGCGAACCTAGCCAGAGGCTTAGGGAGGCGATCCGGCGACCTTGGCAACAGACGTCGAAAGGCGGCGGCGCCAACTCAACTCCGACGCGGGTGCCGGCTACGGTGCGGGGAAAACAAGGGAAAGTGATGCTCACCACGCAGAAGAGCCAGAGGAAAGCGAGGAGGAGGAGCGACGTTGTGGGAGATCGATGCGACGGCCGGAGCTTGAAGACGGCGGCGGTGCTCCTGGTGCGGCGCTCCGGGAAGAAGGAACGGGTGGTCCTGGCATGGCAAGCATACACGGGTGAGGAACGAAAAAGAGAATAAGGAAGGTGCGAGGCAGGGGACACTTCACCGTGGAGAGCTTCCATCGGCAAGAAGGCTCGGCGAGCTCTTCAAGGCCAGGAGCGCAAGGATAGGGGTGTGTAGGGGTGTGGCGGGTGTGGAAAGGGTGAGGCGGGGGCTCGATCACGGGTTTATAGGGCAAGGGAGGGAGAGGAGCGGCGGTAGGCGGAGAGCAATGGCCATTGATGTGCCTTGATTGCATTCAAGGGGCGCTTTATTGAGGTGAAGCGGAAGGATTTAAGGAGGAGAGGCGGTAGGTGCTTTGGTGCGCCTTGATGATGAGGCGGGAAGGGGCAAGATTGCCGGGGAAACGGCCGGGCGGGCGCAGCTGTTGCGGATCAGAGGAGAGGAGGAGGCCGGCTGGAGGAAGGGGGAGAACCCGACAGGTGGGGTCCGGGTGGCGGTGAGAGAGAGGGAAAGGGAAGATGGGCGTGAGGCGGTGTTTGGGCGGAAGGAGGATGGGCGTGGGGAAAGGAGGAGGAGGCTGGGAGCTGGGCCGAAAGGGAGGAGAGGTTTGGAGAGGTTTGGGTTTTTTTTTCAAAGCTCTTTTTCTTTTAAAACCCTTTTCAAAATTAAACTCTTTCCAAACTTTAAACACTTTTAAACCCTTTTCAAACATTAAAACTTTTCAAACCCTTTTCAAGATTTCAAACAAGTTTTAAAAACTTTTAACACTTCACACCAACACACATAAACCATGCACTGCAAACCATGATGCACAAACACTTATTGCTTCTATATTGTTTAAATTGATATTTAAATATTTAAAAGCCAAATTTATTTGATAATTTATTTAAAACCTTAAAACAAAATCTATAGCACCATGTTGCTACATTATTTTAATGATGGAAAATTAGGGTGTTACATTATAGTATATGAGCGAAGACAATTGAAAACTTTTTCACCCAATTCGGAGCTTACCCTCAGACCCAGTTGCATGATGACCAAAAGGTGCGAACCACCATAAAATCGCACTGTGAAGCGCCAAAACGTAATGTTTTTTGTCACCCACCCCGCATCTACCCACCCTCCATACCCGCCGGCCCACCCTGCCTGTCTATACCCGCTCGTCCTGGTTACTATGTCCCTGTCAATCCGTCTCCTCTATTTTCTTCCTTTCCTGTCGCGCTCCTTCCCTTCCAATTCCAAGTCGATCAGGATGGCCATCCGAGTCCGAGGCTCCGACCCACGAGATAGAAGGGGCGGATGAGCAGCTTCCCTAGCCTCCACGGGCTTCCCAAGCCTCCACGGGTATCCATGGCGGCGTGCCCTCACGTTGGTGGCACGAGGCCGAGCACGCGTCGCGTGTCGCTCACACGGTTCGTCGCCGGTCAAGCAGAGGGACACCTCGGCGCCAGGGAGCACATGTCCATGTGCTCCTCGCGAGGGTACCCCTCCACGTACTCCTTGAGGATCACGCGTGGGTTCGTCACTGTCACTGCTATTGCTCGTGCTCGATGTTCTGTTCGCGTGTCTCTGCTTTGCTATGTTCATGGCTTTGGCCTTTAATACAGAATATAATAATCCAGTTTGCAATTGATGCATGTGGTCGGGATTGCAATTATGATTGCGATTGGTGATGTGAATTATTTTGAGACACGGCGGCGGCCGAGGACATGGCGACGAAGGCGGACAACATCACGGTGGCAGCGGTGGCGGCAAGCCGGCAACCCACCTTCTTCTATGCCTACGTTGGGGCACCACTAACCTTCCTTACTGTCCCCCGTCAGGTTCTTCTTTCTCTCTTTCTTGGTTTCTTCTTGCAGATGCAGCTTGCTGATGATGTGTTTGTTAAAATACCTCAGAGATAGATGGTTAGCTCTCGCTCACCCTGCCATGATGCCGTCAGCCCTCGCTCCTGCTTGTGGCGCAACTTCAAAATTGTGCAGGTCAATATGCAGAGGAGGAAAAAAGATAGAGGAGATTATTAGAGAGAGGTGACATGTGCTTGCTGATTTGGTTCTTCGATCTGGCCTCAAAGCAAAGCCGTCAGCCCATCATCCTTCACATCGGCATGGTCTCTGTTCTCTCTCATCCTGCAGAGCTGGACAGTTACATTCCAGAGCCAATTATATTGGTTGGTTTCTTTGTAGGAAATTATATTGCAGCTTTGTAGTACTAATTCAGAGCCAATCTCTCATTGAAGTTTTGATGTTCCTAAGTGGCATGCCTGTTCAATGGTGGTCAGTCAGCATATATAGTGCGGTGCCGTCATTAAAGCAGAGTTCAAAAGGCACCAACAATTGTTGAGGGATAGGTGGAGTTCTCCTTGTCGTAAAGAAATTGGTGGTTACATATGTAGGAATTCTGTATTGGTATCTTGTTTCTGTCCTAATTATATCTTGTCATTCATGTGTGGCTCATCTCAATTGTCAGAGTAGGATCGTCATACTCTTCAAGAAAGAAGAATTGAGATCACAAAAATTGTGCAAGTAATGATTCCTCACTCTGTTGGCTTTATGAATTGTTTTGTTTATCTGGTACACCAATGATATGATTTTCTTTAATTCATTTAATGAGGTTGAGCTTAAACTTACTGCACCCTTTAGAAAATTTTACAACTATCATCTCTTAGGCTGCCAGACACAACCATTGTAGGACAGGACATGTTTGTGCTGAATGTTATTGTGTAATGACATTTATGTTTTGGGTCATAAGTAGTCCAGATCTTTGCATACAATTATTTTTTAATTGAATCTTGCATGCTTACCTATGGTTTGTGGCCACCTATAATGTATCTCATAGTAATGCTTTGTGGTCCAGAAGCGAATGCATTTTTCACTAAGGCAGAAGTAAGTGCTGCAGCAGGACCTGTGCGCAGACTGCAGAGTATTAGTCTATTAGCAGTAGACCTGAGAGCTGAGAGCTGAGATTAGAAAGCTTACATTATTTTAGGCGATCAGAAGTTTGCATATAGCTGCAGAAAAAATAACAATGTTGTGTTTCCTTGTAAGCTTCATCTTCTTCATGTAATTTGATATTTGTCAATGGTTATGGCCTTATCAGTTTGGAAACGGAATGACTAATGATAACATGGATATTCTTCTCTCCTGCATGTTCAAAAAAATTTACATAAATATTATTTTCAGTTAATTTCTCAATATTTTACTATATGCCCTCCATAACTTTTTCTTAGCCTCCTAGGCATTCATGTCCTTGACACTCCATCATGGCATCATACTTATGGATGGATATCCGCGGCACTTATTCCTTACAACTGATTTCACATTCTGCGTTTTTCTTTGTGACTAATAGGTGTGTTAATTAGTATTTCATTAAAAAGAAATAATTTTATGAACAAAGGTCGATGCGTAACAAATACATCATTAATCTTGTTAAAGCACGGGGCTCGCTTTTCGAAATAATTCAATCAAATAAGAGCGTTGTATTCTGAACTAGAGCCCGCTTAGGCAATATAGTTCAATAACATGATCAGACAAATCATGTGGCTTTGCCATTTACATAAATTTTCAATTTAATAAAAAGTATTTTGTATGTTTTCTAAAAACATAATAATATGTTTCATATTTTTAAAATATGGGATCTTGGAGTTGCTCTTACACTGGTAGGAGAAGCTATTTTGCCAAATATTTTTCCAACTAGACAAGCCACATATAGAAAAAGTTGCTTCACTAACACAACCGGAGCTGTTACAGCACAGCCACAGTTGTGTAAAATGCACACTTTGTCCACCGACAGAGAGGAGAAGTAGAGAATAAATTTAAAAAATTAAAGAGGAGAAAACGTTAATGTTAAAATAAATTATTCGCTAACCTATAATTAGAGTGATTGTGTTTGAATAACCATTCTAAATGTTTGTTTAATGAAAAATGTGTTTGTTAAAAAGAAATAATAGGGACTTAACGTAACAAATGTCAAGTATACCAAATGAAGTTATTCACTTGCAGCTTAAGATGTAAACACATCTTAATATATTAATAAGACATACATGAATCATTAGTAATATGTTGATCGAGAGTAATTTGTGTTCAACAAATATGCTATTTGCCACATCATGGTAGTTTCTGATTTTTTAAAATAATTTGTGTGTCGTAGCATGTTCGTGTGTATATAAACACGTGCGTGTCGCACGTGCACCTTACTAGTTATGCAAACAAGCGATGCTTCATAATAACGAAGAACCAAATTAACAGACAAGAAGATTATCACATTGTTCATTTCATTCTTGCGGGCAACACATTATTCATATTTACATTCCTCTAAATCAAAGGACGCGCAATAAATGATTTTGAAACTTTTAGTACTCCAATGTCTTGGTAGAGCATGGACACTTCATTTTCCATTCTAAGATGTGGTTTGATGTCATTCTTCATTTTCTACCGTTTTTCTCCAGAAGGAAAGAGTAGTCAAGAGTGATAATACAAAAATGGACTTCAACCAAAAATGGCTGATATATGTCAACGCAACATTTGTAGTGCTTTGGTAGCATAGATGATGAAACGAACCGATCCCTACACCTCTGTGATAGTCCCAGGAAGTGGCTATCACGTGCAAACCCTGTCTCAAGTGGTACAAATCCATACAACACAAGAAAAAGGGAAACTTACATAATTTTATTAATACATCAGAGTACAACATTTCGGCATAAGCCGGGTACAAGTCCAACTGGACTAAATAAGATAGGTAAATCATCTACGCAGCGGATCTATCGAAGCGAAGCGTCTCCAGCTCCACAGGCAAACTTGAGTGTAGGATCAGCTCTAGTCTTCCCATCCTTCCTCGTCGTTGTCGTAGTCGATCACCAAGTCTGAAAGCATTGCCATCTACCCGATAAGCGGGTAGTCATGTCAGCTTTCCAACAAAGAGCAAAAGCGGAGGATGAATTCTAGTATGCATGGATAAACCTATATATGGCTGTAGAAGGTTTATGCATGCAGCGGTAGCAACATCAAGGTAAGCGGTTATGCAAAGAGGTCACCATCTCCGAGGAGATCCACACCTCGAGACCAACGCCTCCGGGGTCAACACCCCAACCAAGAAAAGATCACCAACACACTGGATCTCAACCGAGACACAGCATCCCACTCTCATCTGTGATGTGAGGTCACCAACTCCTACCCCACATCTCAACGGCACCAAGCCGGGCTCACACACTCGGGGGAGAGAAGGCGGACAAGAAAAGAATACTAGCGAATGTAGCAGACCCGTGTGCTGTCCATACCGATGGACACGACTATAGCTATAGGTTTAACACTCTGCAGGAGGTTGTACAACCTGTTGGACCACGGATAGGGCGTAAACGGTGGCCGGCTGCTCCACATCCCTACCTAACGACCGGAGACCTAGCAGTGGGTGGCGCTCTCCTGCCTCTCCGAGCTCGACTGGCCCAGGGCGCGAAACTTGCAGCGGGCCTCGGGCTGTGAAACCATCCCCGGAGGAGCCGGGGCGACGTCTACTCGGGGGGTATAACCCGTCCCCCTCACACGACCACACCGGTCCGCCTACAAGCTGAGTGCCAACCACCAACTAGTTCTCGGACCGAACCCGCCCATACGTGAGCGAGCGGTTTGTACGAAAATAGCCCAAAGATCATGGTTAAACCGCCGATCGGTCACTGTAAGAGCGAGCACTCACCAACTCCCACCGTCGACACGCCGCTAGGGCGGAGGCCAGTCGCATCTCCCCTAGACAGGCGTTCACAAGTAACCAAAGCGGCTCGCTTCCGCGGTAACACGTCAAGGATACACACTCACCCAAAACACACACTAGAATACCGAGATATCCCAATCTCAATCCAAAGGTGATTCATCCATATCACGAAGCAGTAAAATGTATGGATAGCAAATATCGAGGACTAGCTAGGGTCCGTAGCTAGTCCCAAAGGTAGGAAGTTCAACAGGGTATATCAAATCCAAGGCATGGCTAAAAGATTGTCTATGCATTTCAATCATCCAAAGCATCATAAGTAAAGCACTAGCAACTAATTAGCATGCATGGGATCTACATGGTCGGAGTGACATGACACTGCTAGTCGTCGAGAGTAGTAGAGGTTGGGCCCTTCCTTCGGGTCATGATCTTCCCAATCATCATAGCTCGGGTCGTCGCCGACTCGGGTCTTCAAACAAGGTTACAAGCCTACACGAGATGCGACGGAAATAAATAACGACAATCATCTAGGCAATAACTCCAAATAACTTCAATTTAGAAGAACCAAATAAATCCGAACTAGCTACAAGCAGCACTAGTTTAATTTAGGAAAATCAAAGTAATTAGTTTTATATTAAAATAGTTTTAAGCTACTAGCTTTATATACTAGAAAACAAGTTAGAGAGAAGGGTTAGTTCAAGGTTGGGTTTGCCGATCAAGGCTAGAGGTTTGGTGATTGCGTCTGCAAGGTATTAGCGCAACCGATAGGTGCAACAAAGTGGAAGCTCGAGGATGAAGAGAGAGTAAGGCGGTGAACGAGTTAGGTAAGGCATTATCGAAACAAGGTGTGCGGTGGCGGCCGAGAGGGAAAGGAATCGAGTTACGGTCGGCCAAAAGGGTGATGATACGGTAAGGCGTGCTCGAGAGCACGATGGAACAAGCGTTAGTGATGCGACGATAACCCGTGCGAGCGTGTTGCACGCGGGTTGCCGTGCAAGCGAGGCCTCTGCTCAAGGCACCGTCCATCACGCGCGGCCTTCTGGATACTAACACTTGGTACGACACGTGCTACGCGGCTCGAAGCAAAGCATAGTGAGAGCGGGTTTGCGGTATAAAGCGGTGGAAGAAGTGCAAGCGAAGAAAGCGGTGCGAACACGGCTTGGGGTAGTTATTCCTGTCCGCGGCACACTAGTGGCTAGTTGCGGGGCTCCGGGGTCCCAGGACCCACACAATAGCCTTGATGGCGGGCAGACCACGAATTCTACACCAAGAACGTGGGCAAAAGGAGCTTGGTTCATGGGCAAGAGCTGAAAAGGATAGGGTAGCAGCGAGCGGTTCGGAATTATGAAACCAACGCAAGTGGTTTCATAATTTTCGGAGCTCCGGATAATTAGTTATGAATTTTTAAAGGAAAAGGAATTTATAAAACATTTATTAAATCCTTTTATAAATCAGAAAATAATTTTATTAAAATATTGCTGACGTCGGCATGACGCGTCGGCCGGTCGGCAGTTTAGTGGGCCGTGCGGGCCCAAAGTGTTAGTAGCCCAGATTCGGCCCACTGGACTTAGTCGGTTGGGCCAACAGAACCAAGTCTGCTTGTCCTCCTTGAACTAAAAACAGTCCGGAAGGAAAAAGGAAAAGGGGCCGAGCTCATGGGGCGTAAAGGGCTCTGACCCTGCGTAGCCACCTTTAACAAACAAGAGAGAAGTGCTTACGCACCTTGTACTGCCGGGGTTCGGCGCCTGCGTCCCCACGTCGGCGGCGTCCGGCTTGTGTCCGGCGGCGACGTCGCGCGGCGAACGGCGGCGAGGGTGAACCCGGGACTCGTGCAAGCGAGGGTTAGAGATCACTAGGTGCACGCGGTCTCACCGCGTATGACCTCCGGGGTGGAGCTCCTTGGCCGTGCGGGTGACACGGCGCTCTCGGCGTGGCGTCAAGGCGAGCGGCTGAGGGCAGCGGCGGAAGCAGCGATAGCGGCAAAATGAAACGAGCGGCGCTTTAGAAAAGCGTCAGCGGATCGGAAAGACCTGGCGTGCTTGGCGGGATTAGAGCACGCGCATACGCATGTACACGCGCACGGCGCAGAGGTGTCCGGCGGCACGGACACCGGTGGTGGTGAAACAGAGGGTTCACGGCGGGAAGCAAGAGCGGGCGTGTGCATGAGCAACCAGATGCATGCCGCACACGACGCCAATACGCTGGCGCGGCGGCACGAACGCAGCAGCGGCGAGTAAATCGATTGCGGCAAGGCCGGCGGCGCTGCAGTCCTCGACATCTCAAAGTCGCGGCGCGGCGGAACAACAGCGGCACGCATGACCGACACGCGGCAGCTTACGGCTCGATGGCGGTTCTCGAGCGAGGAAAAAGGCGGCGAGGGCGGTGCATCGGCGTGGGTGCCGCGACGGCCGAACTTCGCGGAAGATGCTCGGCTCGAAGACCGGCGGCGCGGCGCAGGGGCGCGCTCCCATGGGTGAAGAAGAAGAGGAGGCGGAACTCTAGCTCACCGAGGGGCGGAGATGAAGGCGTTACGGTGTGACGGCGTTGGGGAAGTTGTCGACGGCGCGGCGCGAGGTGTGGCGGCGGCACGTTTGGGTTCCTCTCGCTCCGGTTTCCGCGCTCGTGGGCGGCCTTCCACTGCTACTCGTCCCCGGCCGGGTCTTCAACTCCGTGACGGTAGCGGTGATGCACGTGCAGCCTTAACTCCTCCCTTCCTTCTCCTCTCTTCCCCCTTCTCCCCTCTCGGCGGCAGGACAAAGGTGCCAAAGGGGAGAGACCCCAAAGTGATTTGGTTTGCTCCGGGGGCCTTGCCTGGGGGGTTTTGCTGTGCGAGGTGAACACGGGGACAGGGAATCCGCGTGGGCCAGAGCTGTCCCCTCTCCCTTTGCCTTGGCGGCGAAGGAGCAACGCGGCGCAGGTGAGGTTGGCGTGCAGGATTTGCCAGGGGCAAATCCATGGTTTCGAGGGACTGGAAAGCGTGTGGGCCACCTTGGCGTGCAGGCCACCTCAACGCGCGCCGCCAGGCGGGGCGGTGGTCGGTGTCTGCGTGGGTGCGGCACGGAGGTGTGCGGCGGTGCGGGGTGGGTGCGACGCTGGGAAGAAGAGGAACAGAAAAGACCGGGCCCCACTTGTCATAGAGACGAAGCCGGTGGAGGTGTTACGTGGGCTTAAGTGGGCCACTTTGATAGGCTAGGCTGATGAGGAGGGTGACGAGGGAAACACGCCGAAAGATGAAGGGGTTTTGTTAGACTCCAGAAGAAGTTAGCTGGCCCATCAGTTAGTATAGATTTGGAATATAGTTTTGAATTAGGTTTATACTTTAGATTTGAATTTGAATACTTTCAAATTCAAACACACTCAAATAAAAACCAAATAAAATCCATAAACTCCAACTCAAGCATTTTACCATAATTTGAAAATATATTTTTATATTTTTGGTTTTATTTATATGGAATTAAGGGAAGAGGCTAGAAATTTGGGATAAAATCTGGTGTCACACATGTTCAATCAAAAAGTTTTAAATTTTTGCGAAAATTCACACTTGGCAAAAAGTTCAAAATTTACGGGATATTCTGACAAGGAAGGCCCGAGCAGGCCCTGAGAGAGCGGCGCATGGGACAATCGGGGAGAACGACCATGACGTGGCGGTGGCGTGGGGAGGCGAGGCGAGGAAGGAGGAGGAGGCGGAAGGAGAGGAGGAGGAGGATGGGGGAAGCCGGTTGTGTGGCTCCGCCAGAGATGGCGGCGGCTGTCGGAATCAACGGCGGCGGGGGGCTTGGCGGCGCGGTTGGGGGCCTCGGGTCGCCCTCCCGAGAGAGCGACGTGAGGCGTATGAGGCGTTGTGTGTGAGACAACGGCACAACGCCAACACAGCTGTTCTCACGGTAGAAACGTAGCAGGTTGGATCAAGTTAGGGCATGTCCTTTTCGTTACAAATGAAAAGTGAAGTTGCAAATGAGTAGTGTTGGAATAATATTTCTTGTGAGAGAAGATGTTGGATGTGATAGGTAAATATATAGTACTTTTTCACCCGCCAACGAAGAGAACAGGGCCTAGTTACAGCTGGTTGCCACGAGCCACGACAAGAACTGAACAGCTGATCGATATCACTGGCTTTTTCTCTTTTTTTTCTAGAATACGCAGGAGAGCTGCGTATCATTGTATTAAGAAGATGAAAATAGTTTGGTACAACAACACATGGCCAGTTGGGCACACGTCAAACTCACCCACTAGATATTACACGAAAGTGTGACCTGGGTGGACATAAGAACACGTACGTGCTACTACTCGCTAACCAACCAACCTAGGGGGTACGGCTCAGACAAGGAGCAATCCCTCTCGAGCCTTACTGGCATTTGCCTTCCGCATGGGGAAAGCATCCAACACCTTGTCAGCGTAACCACCTGACCAACCGGCCTTGAAGACTCCGTCGAGCTCACCAGCCTCCATGTCGAGGCGGCGCATGAGTAGAACTTCGCCACGACGAGCGACCGGAATCCTGGCGAGTTTGTTGTTGGCAAGTCTTGAGCTGCTGCGCTTGGGGGCCACGGAAGGTGTCGGCTGCACCGTCGGACGGGTTGGGGCCGCGAGAAGAGGAGGGTCTGGTCTCTTCTGAATCGCATCCACGAAGCGGTCGGCGCCGCCGGAGGAAGCAGCAGGCGGGCACGGCGCTGCATCCTGTTGGTTGGCTCGTCTGGGGCCGTCGGTACGCTCGCCTGAACCGCAGTCGCTGCCGGTGGTGGGGAAGTGTCCAACGACGACCCGGTTGCCCTTGGTGGTGGAACTGAGAAGCAAACCTCTCGCTCAAGCAGCATCGGATCAGCGGCTTCATCCACGGGTGTTTCCCTCTGCCATAGGAAGCACCACGGCGGCATCCGGCGGTCCCATATCACTGGCTTTATTTGGCTTGGTTTGACCCAATATACCTTGTCCAGCACACGTACAGGAAATCCATCGGCTGAGAGCCCACAACCCAACCAGGGATAGCTCGATCGATCGACCGGTCTCCCTGAACTGTTGAACACATGATCGGGAAGGAAAGCTAAGCGGCGTGGTTGTTGTGCGTCATGCGTGCTTGTAGGTTTGTAGCAACGACACCGGCCACCAGAGGATATATGCTTGACTTCAACACACAACTCCAGCTCGTAATCGTCACGATTACGAATCGCAACTCAAAATGAAATTAACAAGACAACACACACACAAAAGAAAAGACGGCAGCAATATATTCGCACAAAATTAAGTACACACAAATGACCAAGTTTACTTATTTGTTTACATCACTCGATCTGCTGGCTGGGGTTAACACCAGCTCACACACCCCACAACGACTACTAGTACAAACATTCAAGTTTACTGTTTTACCAACATTATTACACATCCAGAAGCAAAAACAAACTGAAATACAAACTAGATAGGTTTATCGATCACTTATTCAGAGAAGAAGAACAACACACTGGTAGCTAGCTGGGATTTCTCCGGTTCACAACACAGGAGATGATCGATCCAAGAACTCCGTCTGAATCCTGATGATGCGCAGAGAGAAGCAACAAGATCCTTGCAGCAACTAGAATTTAACCATTGACAGGTCGAGAGAGGACTGCGCGGCGGCCACGAAGCCCGGTTGCTGAACCAGGCTCTCCTTGAACACAAGCCGTGTCATGAGTGCATCTGGTTTCGCCACGGAGCAGTCCACGGTCCTCACCGTCTTCCTCATCCTCACGTTGTACACCACTAACCCCTTGTGGTTACCCAGCATCACGTTCCCTTCCCCGTCGCCGGCGGCGGCCACAGACTTCAGTTGACAAGGTACCAGCGGACGTCCATCGCGGCCGGGCGATGCCGCCCATGGCGTGGCGACTCGGTGCCGGAGCTCCCAGCATCTGTTGGTGCCATGATCCCCAAGCAGGAACCAGAGATCGACATGGCTCGCCGACTTCCCGAAGTCGGCTGCCCCAAGCAGTTCATCCACGCCAGTCGTAGTAAAAAGCTTCGTGAACGTACCGGTGGTTGTTGACGGCCCAGCCATCAGGTGGAACCTCTCCAGTGACATGTCGAACACCACCATCTCAGTCCGGCCGGTGACGGCGCAGACCTGGTGAGGCGGCCAGTGCAGGCGGCCGCGGTGAGCCACATGTGTCTTGGCCTTCGTATGCAGGCTCGGCACCAGTTGTGTTATCCCGGAAGACTCCGCGGCGGCCATGTCCACCTGCCGTGGCTCTGCAGCGCCGCCGCCGCCAGTGGAGAGGATGCACCATGTGCCGTTGGTGGTCAGGCTGCGCCGGCACAAAAGCCGGAACTCGCCGGACGGAGTGTCCAAGTAGAAGGCGAACTCCCTGTCGGTGTGGATGCGGCTGTCCTGCTCAGCGCGAGGAAGATGGGGGAGCTGAGCCCACTGCCTCGTCGTGGGGTTGCAGAGGACGTAGAACCCCTCGCCCTTCTTGAACAGGAGGACGCCGTCGGACGAGGCGAGGAGATGCCAGGCGTCGGGGTAGCGGATGAAGTGCCGCCGCCGGCCCGCGCCCGCCTCGTCGGAGGAGACGACGGGGACCGCGTGCAGCTCAACGTCGACGAAGCGGTCGTCCTCGTCCCAATACAGCATCCTGGGGGTCTGCGACGGCGGCGGCCAGGTACTCCTTAGTGTACATGACGACGTCGGTCGGCCGGAGGCGTGCATGGGCGGCGAGGAAGCCGGGGTCGGTGGTGATGCCGCGCAACATCCTGCAGACGGCGCCGCAGCGGAGCACCGACTTTGCCGGAAGGCGGGCAAGGATGTCGGTGATGTTGTCCTCGGATAGACGAGACAGCGGGCCGGTGAGCTGTGGCTTCTTTGCACATGCCTCGTCGCCCATGTTCGCTCAGATCTTGAAGTGATGTGGGTGTCGAGCGATGCTCACCTCCAGTTCATCATCAGGGAGGGTTTAGCCCTAAATCGATTGGAAAAAATTCCTCATTTTCAAACTTCAAAACTTTGGTGCTTTGGCTGATCTACTGAAGTGAACTATAGCTACTGAAGTGAACAAAAGGAGGAAAAACAACAGCTCAGCTGATGAATCGATCTCGGCAAGAGTCACACGGCGGCTCACCTCTTCCCCTCCGCTCGCCCGCCGCGGCGCGTCATCGTCGGTCCCCGATCGGAGCAGCCCAGCCGCGGCGACAACGCGGCGCGTACACGAACGCGCTACTCTTCGGCAACGGCGCGAGCTCGTTACGATGTGTGGAGACGTTGGATCAAGATCCAAGGGCTAAAATAAAGTATCCTACAAAACCAGACATAGACATCAACTATCAAAAGTGCAGCCAACCTTTGAGCGGTTTTGAGGTCGATTTCCATCTGTGAAAATGTTAAAAAAATGGTTTCATCTAAAAAATCATAACTAATTCATTAAATCAGAAAATATGGAACTAATACCAAAGTTTTATAAAAATGTCACTATCTATTGGTGCACTATTTGGAGTTTTTTAAATATTATATGTTCAAGTTTCTAGTTTTATTGCTTTTCTAAAATACTAGGAATATGAATAATAAGATGCGAGATGACTCAAATAGTTCACCAATAGATAGGTGACATTTTATAAAACTTTAAATAGTAAGTTCCATATTTTTCTGATTTAAAATGAATTAGTTATGATTTTTAGATGAAACCATTTTTTGGTGAGAATTGATATATTAAAATGTGACGTACCTCAAACCGCTCAAAGGTTGAAGCACGGTTTTGATAGTTGGATATTTTATGTCCGGTTTTGTAAGTTTAAGGTTAAAATAAAGTATCACAGTAGAAGAACAATCGATCCCATATCATTATATATAGTACATCATGCCCCATGATGGTTATGATGACAGTCCTAGATCCACGCAGGGAGCACGGTTAGGGTTTGGCCTTTGGTGTGGGTTCAAAGAGTTTAGACCTGAGAGTAATGCTGCTATAGGTGATCGAGGTGGCGGTCGGCCATGGATGTGGCGGTCCGATGAGGGGATGGTTGCGTGACACTGAGAGTGGAGAGCGCTCATCACGAGTGGTTAGCGACGACGATACTATAGCGGAGGAAGGAGTGAGGATGGTAGCGGCTAGGTGTCGACCACACGGGCAAAGTCCCGGACATGTACGGTGATGGGTATGGAAAGGACGGTATAGTAAGAGAATAGCTTAGTTAGCATGCGATCGGAAAAAGGTCACGAATAGAGGTGGGAGAGGGTGGGGGTGAGGTGAGAATAGATATATTAAGGATGTGACGTAGCGAACACGGAAGTAGCAGAGGTAGAAGACGACCATTTGATCGTTGGATCAACATCCAAGGGCTAAAAATAAAGTATCATAGAGAAACGAAGAAAAATCGATGACCGAGATGTATCATTATATATAGTATATCATGCCCCACGATGGTTATGATGACGTACTAGATCTTGTGGTTATTGTAATGCCGCTCCTCGACTTCACTATCCTCGTTGGCATGGGCCTGCTCGGCAGATCTACAAACCCCCCCCGCCATGGATCCTCCTCACAAACCCACTAAAAATTTAAGCTCTGTTGATGAAAGAAAGGGGGAGCTCAAGGAAGAAGGGTCACCAGCCCCCTGTCTTCTATTCCTGGCTTCGTCCCTGGCTCCCTGCACACGCGTTATGGAATATTTTGAAGGACTAAAATCGAATGGCCTCTTTATTGAATCTAGTTGCCTCACATGCAGTGTCTTTATTGATACGTCAGCAAAAGCATATGCTTACATCTTGGGAGCTCTCACTTTGCGAGCTTGATGTAACTCTTCAAACCTCTTACATGAAAATATTGTGCACTTAGACTCCACATATCAATGAAATGTTCTAGATAGCAATATGATGATGGTTGCTTTGCATTTAAAAAAGATAGATTGAAGCATTCCTCAGGTAGACACATTGGTTTTTGCGCTAATAAAATCATTTTTCTTCATGAGATTTTAGATGTTGTTTGCATTTTTGAAATTCAACTTTCCATTGCGCACAACAGAAAGGGAAGTACAATATTTGCAAAAGGATCACAATCACGAGGACAAGGTAGCCAGATATATAGTTTTTGGGTGACATTGTTCGCATGTTTTTATAGAAAGTAAATGACCGTGTTTATTTTTGAGGTTACACAACTCCAAACATCATTCACGTAGTTTACATCCATATATATTAGCCAAGAGACATTGTGTAATCAAGGTTTATGCTAACGCTAGGCACTTTCTTCGACCATGGTTTGACGATGACAAGGCCTTTATCACATCCACAATGTAGTCACCATTTTGGGGTTGTGGTGTAGTGAAGGATGACTGATGTTAGCAATCTTTGAAAGACCTTATGGCACTTCACTAAAACGAACTCATGAAACAAGACATTAATGCATATATAGGAAATGTTTTATCTAGTAGGCACATGAAGTTAATCCATAAGCTACCCTTCAGAAGATGTTAATCCTACACATTTCTTGCATTTGCAAAGTCTCGTTTAAGGATAGATGCACAACTAGTGAAAAAACATTGTGTGGGCAAACCGATCGCGGATGACCAGATATTTGTTGGGCAATAGTGTTCACATACTTTTATAGAAAGCAAATGACCATGTTTATTTAATTGTTGGGTGTGTACTTACACAACTACAAATTTGGGCTGATTGCCATTTCAGATCAACAAACAAGTCTCCAGGTGGACCGTTGGATAACGATATCCTCCAAAGACTTAGCACCTATCCCACCCAGCTAGTAATATCGATCTCCAAATCACAACACAACTGGAGCAAACACTGAGCAGAAAAAGTTCATCGAGGATGAATGGATTCGATGACATATATAGCTAGCGAGATCCGAAAGACTTCGGACTCGAACTGAACTTTTGTGGCCAGGTGGACACTGGGCTCCGCGTTGAAGCACACGGCTGTAGTTCCTTGAACACATGCCGTGACAGCACAACATCTCGGCGCTCCAATGACGCCATGGGGTCGACGGTCTTCATCACTGTCTTCCTCTAGCTCCATGTTGTACAGCACTAACCCCCAGTCGGGTCCCAGCATGATGTTACCTTCTCCGTCAGCAGCTGCGGCCATAGACAAGAGATCCTTGGGTTCTAGCGGCCTCGGCAGTTGACCGCGTGGCCCCCACGGCGTGGCAACTCGGTGCCGGAGCTCCCAACTCGGCAACCCGGCCTGCTGCCAGCTGCTGCTGCTGTAATCGTCGAGGAACCAGTAGAGGTCGAAGTGTGCCTCCTTGTTGGCTCCTTCGTTCCCAAAATCGGCGGCCACAAGCAGGCCATCCATGTCGAGGCGGTGGTTGTCGGCGGCCCTGCCATCAGGTGGAACGTCTGCGACGACATGTCGAACACCACCATCTCCGTCGCCGTTGTTGTCGTACGTACCCATGGCGCCGGATGATGCCTGCTGGTGAGGCGGCCAGTGCAGACGACCATGATGGAGAGCCACATGCATCTCGACAGTTCGACACCGATGTCCGGAGGCATGGCACCAGCTCGGTTATCCCGGCAGCCTCCGCGGCGCCGGTGATGTCGAGGATGCACCATGTCCCGGTGCTCGTCAAACTGCGACGGCACAACATACAACCCGGCCGGTAATACTCACCGAAGGCGCCTACTCTATGTCGTGGTTGACGCAGACCCTCGTCGCGGCCTCCTCGTGCCCTCCGTCAGGTCACTCCTAATCTCCTAGTTCATGACTACACACGTACGGTTTGCTATCGCTATGTGGTCAGGGACTTGTTGCATCTTGGATTCTTGGCAGGGTGACAACAATTAGATGTCTTGATTAAACTTTACGTGATGGATTGGTTGATATGGTCTTGCGTGTGTTTTTTTTAAATACTCCAGAATTGACTTGCAGGCAGAATTCGCAGTAAGCCTAATCATCTCTGAAAGCTGCTTACAGCAATCAGAACTTCCATGCTAAATGTAGACACGATGATGATTAATAATCGCCTTATCTGCCTTCTCAAAGAAAAAAAAATCGCCTTATCTGGTGCACGTTGGATGAATTTGTGTATAGTTTTACAAAAGGGAATCCTCCCTTTTGAAGAATTTTCTGCTCTTCGAACCCTGTAGAAACTACTCTAAATGATGAGCAAACTCATGCTTGAAAACGGCTGTACAATCTTTGAATTGTTCCATGCCATCAGAACAATGATCTCCGTAAAGAAAGGATGATGAATTTGTTGCTTAAGCCCTCCAGCATCTCAAAAGGATTCATGTTTCCATTTAGGACTAGATGGACAATGTTCCAAAACTGCTGGGAGAATGAGCATCTAAGGAAAAGATGTTGCAGTGACTCCACAATTTGACAAACAAGAAAAATAACTTTGCAGGTTCATGTTCTTTCTCCTCAGCAGCTCCCTTGTGTTCATCTATCTTTCAGCAACAGGCAAAAGAAAAAAATGCTTGAGATAGCAAGAACATTTTCACAGCAAAACTAGGAATAATTTTTCAGGTGGAACAACATAATCCAAATTGTCACATCTTTTTTAAGCAAACAAAAGTTGCCACATGCTAAAGCAAAGTGACAATCATGTCAGTTAACTCAACTACATTCTTAGGCCAGTCTCAGTGGAGTTTCATGAAGAGTTTAATTGCATTAAATAGGGTGACGTGGCGAAGAGAGAGAATGTGAGAGTTTCGTGGGATGTGAGGAGAGTTTCATCACCATGAAACTCCACGCCTGATTAATTAGTTTTCGATCGGTAGTTGTGCCCATGAAACTTGTACTGAGACTGACCTTACTATCCCCCATACCACTGGACCAGTACAAGTTTATCACAAATAACCACCCAAGCATTGACTTAGCTCCAAGAGTGGATCAATGGGAAGTCGGCAGAAGGCGTGGAGAAGCACGTGTGTTGCACTGTGCTACCCTTGAACACATGCTTTGACACGAACATCCTGTTTTTCCTCTGCATCACCGAGTTGACCGTCCCCACTGTCTCCCCCTTTTTCACATTGTACACAATTAACCCATCATTGTTGCCGAGGATGATTGTGCCTTCACCGTCGCCTGCTACAGCCACAGATTGCATACCCCAATCATTACATGGCCTTCCTCCACTACCATATTTCCACGGCGAGGTGACCCGGTGCCGGTGAACCCACTTCTGGGAGCTGTAGTCCTCGAGGAACCAGAGGTCAACGTGCTTCTCCCCAAAGTCAGCCGCCGCGAGCATCCCTTCCATCTCGAACAGCTTCATCATCTTGGGTGTCCTTGAAGTCGGTCCCGGCATTTGGCAGAACATCTCTGACACCGTGTCAAAGCTGTAATCCTTGTCTCGCCCGTGGCGCAGCGCCAGATCGGTGGCCAGTGCAGCTTGCCATCGAGAGCCACAGGCATTGTCGCCGTCGTGAGGAAGGGTCTGATAAATCGGGTGATCAGATCAGGCTCTTGCTTCAGTTTGAGGTGCAGGGGTTCCCTGGCACCGGTGGAGACGATGTACCAGAAGCCGCGCGTGAGGCTGCAGCACAGGAGCCGGAACTCGCCGGACGGCTGATGGAAGTAGAAGCCGTACTCCGGGTCATTGTTGATGTAGAAGTGGCCCTTGAAGTACTCGTTAGGTAGCCTCGGCAGCTCGGCCCACTGCCTCGTGATGGGGTTGCAGAGGAGGTAGAACCCGACGTCCTTCTTGAACAGGAGCACGCCGTCGGACGAGGAGGAGGCGACCGCAGTGCGCCGGGACGGTGAGACGCGTCCTGGGTAACGTAGGAGGCGCTGCCGGTCGTCCTCGGGAGCGCGTCCAGCGCGACGTCCTCGGAGCTGAAGCCGGCCAGGAGGTCGCTGCTGCACGCCCATGGCGCCGCGTCTGCGCAAGGATGGAGACCGGCTGCCGGCGGCGCGCGCGCGTGAGGAAGTGCTGGGTGGTGGTGATGCGGCGCCAGGCCTTGCAGGTGGCGCCGGAGCGGAGGATGGACTTGGCCGGCAGCCGGAGGAGGATGTCGGCGATGGTGTCCTCGGAAGTCGGCGGATCGGCGTGTCTTCCATCCTCGGTTCTCTTCTCCCTGCCGCTTTGGTTCAGATGCGAGGCGTGGTTGAACAAACGCCGCGACTTGTTGAACTAGGACCCTGTACAGAGGACGAAGATCAATCTTGGCTGATTCTTGCACGCGCCACCATACAGAAATCGACCTGAATTGAACTCTTCTAATGAAAAGAAATCGACCAAGTGCTGGGTGGTGGTGATGCGGCGCCAGGCGGAGGATGGACTTGGCCGGCAGCCGGAGGAGGATGTCGGCGATGGTGTCCTCGGGAAGTCAGCGGATCGGCGTGTCTTCCATCCTCGTCGCCGTTCTCTTCTCCCTGCCGCTTTGGTTCAGATGCGAGGCGTGGTTGAACAAACGCCGGCGACTTCTTGTTGAACTAGGACCCTGTACAGAGAAACGAAGATCAATCTTGGCTGATTCTTGCACGGCCACCATACAGAAATCGACCTGAATTGAACTCTTCTAATGAAAAGAAATCGACCTGAATCAGATGCGCAAGAAAGCCACCCGCCGGTTCTGCTGGCTACCGCCGCCTGCGCCGGGTCGCTTGCTGCACTACTCCAGCCGCGGCAACCCTCCCGCACCGTGCCGCCGCTGGCGCCGCGGCCGCCTTCGGGCCCTGCTGACAAGATTTTTAGGGTTGGAGTCATGTGGATGGCTTGACGGATGGATCGGGGTCGATGGTGAGTGGACGGTCCAGATGAAGAGTAGAGGGGGTACAGTGGGCCTGTTGGGCCAACATCTAATAAGGCTTCGCCGTGGATTTTAGTTACATGGGCCAACATCTAATAATACAGATTTTTTATATTTATTTCTTTACAATTTTTCAAAAATATATAACCCAATAAAAATTTGCAAAACTGTATTGATGCCGAGGTTGCAAATGGCGGTATGCGGGTACTGTAGCGCTCCCAAATGCCGTTTCAAATGGTGATAGGGACTAGTCCGTTTAAAAAAGTCATAATTCTTTTACGAACTCGGATGGAGATAAAATTTATATGAAAATTGAAAATTGTAGCTTCTGTCGAGATCTACAACTTTATAGTTCAAACTTTTTCATTTGAAGTCATCTTGAGGTTCAAATAATCGACATACTATCGAGATCTAAAATTTTAATTTTAAATCTAAACATTGTGTCAATCATTTGAGCGTCAAAATGAATTTAAATGGACACGGTTTGAACTATAAATTGTAAACCTCATCGAGATACTCAGATACAATTTTTCGGTGTAGAGTTTACCTCCATCCGAATTTATATGAAAATGTTATAGATTTTTTGAATATATGTTGTCGAGAGAGAAAAAATCTCGTCAAATTTTATATCTGAATATATTGTCAATTATTTGAGCATCGAAATGATTTCAAATAACAAAAGATGAACCACAAAGTTTTTCTAGCCGGAGAATTAGATTAGCATTTTTTGAGGTAAAATTCAATAATTTAAGCTTATTTTAGACATTGCCTGACGAAGTAAGATGAATACTATTACTCCCACTTGTTGATGAACTTGTCTCCTTATTGTACATGGTGATAGTTTGCTGAATTTGGCAAAGCAGCCTAGCAGCTCAATTCAGATACTGGGAGCAGAGAAGGGTTGGTGAAATGAATATGCGTTATTCTGTAATTTTACTCCTACATATAATTGTGGAGCTTGAATTTGCTGGATGCTACCTGAATTTGCGGGGCATGCAGAAACTTATTTGTTATTGTTTCAATCAACTTCCAAATGTTTGATTTTGATTAAGCCTAAATGTCCTATCTATCTGCATGCCTTGTTCAGAGCTCTAAAGATTTCAGAGCAACAGTTGTTTTCTTATTCGTAGCAATGATTTTCTTTGCCTACGGCTGGAGACTTACGATCCAACAGCAGTTTTAATTCTCCCCGAAGCAATGCCAAAGAATTCAGAAGTGGCTTCAAAGAAGAGGAAGAGCGTCAGGACTCAGGACGTAGACGCTGCACCACCTGCAGAACAAGTGGAGGCAACTGAAGAGCAGGACAAATCCAACCAGCAGATTCAACACTTTGTGCTGGACTATGTACTGTGATGCTGAACACGATTGAAAATGGCCTGATTTCTTGCATCATCATCTGGTATAATTTTTGAACGATATAATCACACCAGAGATCCTTTGACTGGTTATAGTAGTGATTGGTCAACTTCAGCCTGGTGTTCAACCTATCCAAGCAGAGATAGACCGGAACCCCACAAAAAAAGGATGCTTGTAGGTGACTGGATCCAAGCCAGTCAAAAGGGACATCAAGCGCGGCAAACCCTAGTTTATGGTCTACTGCCACTGCCTAAAGATCTTTAGGCATCGGCAGTTGCAGCACGGCAACTACTCCATGATGCAAATCCTGCAACTGCCATTGCCCATTGGCACCTGCACACATCGCTGAACCAGACTAGTGAATCAATCAATCTTTGGTTTTCCTTTCCCTTTAAGAAATCCAGCCATCCAATGTAACCAAGAACAGTTAGCCTGACAGATCCCTTTCGTTGCAGCAGTTGGCCTGAAATTAAAGGAGGCGGGAGTCAACCGTAACCGTGAGGATCTAAGATCTGGACGACCAGAAGTGGCCAGAAAGCAGCTAGCACTGGTGGTGCAAAACTGCAAATGGAGGGTTCAGCGTCAGAAAGCCGGGTAGAATGTGTGCGACAGTGCGTGTGCCTGGGGCCAGAATGTCAGTTACACTGTGCTGTGGTTCAGTCCAGTTCAGTTTGACTCCGTGCCAGTTTGGCTGAAGGTGCCGTAGAATATACCCCGAGAGAAAGTGACAAAGGAGGAGACGAACAGATCGATCATACGTTTTGATTTAACCATCTAGCTTCTCAATAATCCAACTAGGAATTAAACTATGATGCACCAAATTTCGCTATCAACACGTGTCAGGGAGAAATATTTTTAACACTGTTCATGGTACCACCAGTGTATCATCATCCATCATGCACAGACAGAGTCACACAGATGATGGCTCTGTGGCAGTTGGCACCGCACCATTTTGCTTTTACAACCTTTGGAGTATACTACTTACTATCAAAGTTGAACTCTGCAATTTGAAGTTCTTTACAAATTAAATCGGCGTTAAATCCGTCTGTTGGAACAAATGACTGACACATGCATCCTTGAAATCAGGCGATGTGTGGAGACGTGCAACGGCCAACGGACAACGGGCTGCAGTAATTCCAAGAGTTCACGCTGCACGGCCGGGGGTAGAAGCTGCACGGCGATTCGTTTGCTGGCGCCTTGCAGACACGTTCGTCTCTTCCGACGCATCTCCTCCTCGGGATTCATCAACACAGACGAATTTTTTCAGATACACCGTCACTTTCTCGTTGGACCCTTCTCGCTTTCTGCAATAGGCTACTAACCTGAAATTTTGTTATCAAGTCAGTTCACATCTTCTTTCGTTATCGTCTAACAGAGAGCCATTAACATATGTTTTCAAGTATGACCGAAAGCGATTTTGTTGCGTGCTGAAAGAGATTAATTAGACAGTTGTTTATACTTTCAGCTCTTCCACAACCTTCAATTTTTTTTTAACGATGATGACTCTGTCGTTCCATTTGATTATTTATTTAAACGGTGACACCAAACTACAGTTTTATGCGTGCGAGTTGGTGTGTGTATGCACGCGGCGTTCGGATCTTATTATTTGATGAGGAGTCAAATGTTTTGAAATTTAATTAAAAATATAAAAATTATTATAGATATTTATATCTCCAAATAAATTTATTAGGAAAGTATAACCAATGCTCAATCAAATGATACTTATCATACATCATAAACAATAGTAAATTTTGTATACATTCTGGTCAAACTAGAAAATGACTTCTCCGGAAGTGAGATGTGTACTTATTTTGCGATTGATGGAATACTCATAAGCAAAGCACAAAAACATATTAAATATACTTTGTGGAAGTAGAAATATATTTTGTCCAATTTCGATTGAAAAGGGCCATGTGCTTAAAGCACATAACAATCCTGCTAATTGTTCCCCCTTTGTTCCTTTCGTAGTTTGTTAATCTCATGCATTATAGGCACTCTGTCCCCTTCCCCATGAGACAAAACCCAAAGGATCTACAACCTAGAATATAAATACCAGGGTGCCCTCCTGTGTGCCCTTTGCTTTGTTCTTTTCATGGCTGTGGTCACATCCCTAGGCCCCCCAAAAAAAGAGAAGAGGATAACATTCTCAGGAACCCAACAGAGAATGCAAAATAAAAAAAAGAAAAGAAACATACAGCACAAAAATGCAAAATCAAACAAATGATCACATCATTTTGAGAGAGAGAGAGAGAGAGAGAGAGAGAGATCAATGCAAAAGAGAGAGTCTGCAATAGCTATTACCAACAGCCAAATTATATGCAATTTTTGTTTGTATTCCTATTTTCAAATTAATGGTTCGAGTTTATTACCTTTTTCAAATCAAAATACACTTTTTTCTTTGCAATAAATCAAAATACACCTTATTAATAACTACAGAAAAGAAAAGAAAAGAAAAGGTGTGGAAACAGTGCAATTACCACCCTGCCCTTGCCAAATTTCCGCGTAGGGGGTGGATTAGGGGGGCGTAGGCACATCAGAGTTCAGAGAGGACAAGAACAAGATGTACAGAGACCCGTCAGAGTCAAAGCGTTCCCGTTCCGTTCCGTTCCACTGCCCACCAGCCACCGTGCCGTGCCCTTCCCTTCCCCTCTCCTCACTCGCGAGTCGCCGAGGCCGCAGCCCGCAGCTTTACTTTACTCGCCCCCACCACCACCTCCACCTCGCCTTCCGCTTCCCACCAGCCCCCCTTCCCCGCGCCGCCGCCTCCGGATCGCGGCCTCCTTCCCTCCTTTCTCCGGCGAGGCCTCAGCACCATCCCATGCCCCGCCGCCGGTGACCTCCGCCCCCCGCCATGGGCTGCGTGCACGGCCGGCCCTCCACCGCCAGCCCCGCGGCCCCCGCCACCTCCTCACGCCGCCGGGACCACCCCGCGGTCTCCCAGCCGCAGCAGGAGGGGGTCGACTCCTCCGACGCCGCCGCCGCGCCGTGGAGGCTGGCGCGGCGCCGGAGCAGCAGGCGGCCGAAAAGCCCGAGAAGCCGGCGCAGGTGAAGAGGGAGCGCCGCTCGCGGTCGTCGCGCTCCGCCACCGCGGCGGCGGCCGCCGCGGCCCACGCGGACGTGCGCCTGGGCGGGAGCTTCGCCAACAAGGCGCGCGGCGAGCAGGTCGCCGCCGGCTGGCCCGCCTGGCTCTCCGCCGTCGCCGGCGAGGCCATCAACGGCTGGACCCCGCGCCGCGCCGACTCCTTCGAGAAGATCGACAAGGTGCGCCCTTTCCCCCCGCGGCTCCAACGCATCCCAAGCTTCGTGATCCATGCCGCGCGAACTCTGAGATGAAAAATTGCATCTTTCCCCCCCTCTCCCACAGATCGGCCAGGGCACGTACAGCAATGTGTACAAGGCGCGGGACTCGATCAGCGGGAAGATCGTGGCACTCAAGAAGGTGCGCTTCGACAACCTCGAGCCCGAGAGCGTGCGTTTCATGGCGCGCGAGATCCTCATCCTGCGCCGCCTCGACCACCAAAATGTCGTCAAGCTCGACGGGCTCGTCACCTCCCGCATGTCCTGCAGCCTCTACCTAGTCTTTGACTACATGGTCCACGACCTTGCAGGCCTCGCCGCCAGCCCCGACATCAAGTTCACGCTGCCTCAGGTCAGGATCCCATTTTGCAGAGACACCATCGCCCTCGATTATGAGAAATGCTGTTGATTGAGGTGTTTATGTGGGGCCAGGTCAAGTGCTATGTGCATCAGTTGTTGTCAGGGCTCGAGCACTGCCACAACCGGGGAGTGCTACATCGCGACATCAAGGGATCAAATCTGCTTTTGGACAACAACGGTGTCCTGAAGATTGCAGATTTCGGCCTAGCATCATTCTTCGACCCCAACCATAAACAACCAATGACGAGTCGGGTGGTCACACTCTGGTACCGGCCACCGGAGTTGCTGTTGGGTGCGACTGATTATGGAGTTGGTGTCGACTTGTGGAGTGCTGGATGTATACTTGCTGAATTGCTTGCTGGGAAGCCTATTATGCCTGGACGGACTGAGGTGAGCTGCAGAATGCTTGCCTGTTGAATTATATTTGTCCCTGAAATCCATCGTGGCTATCAGCATTCACCGTTGAAAGAATCAGTTCACCATAGCTTTGGAAGTTTTTGTTACTAAAGCTATCGTAGTGGATTCTGTTTAGTTGTGACCCTGCTGCAGCACTGTGCTTTGATTTTTAATCTCATCCAAGCTATATTGTTTGTGTTATTCGTTATTTTGTTAGACAAAATTGTGCAATAGCTTAACCTATTCAATGCTGTTGTCACGCAAAATGATATTGTTCATGAAAATGGTATTTTATGAGCAATAGGTGATCCTATTTTGTTGTGAGTTGTGACCCCAGTATTGTACTACTGTCAATGTGTGGGCAAATCTTCATATTTTCAGTATGTCACCCAAGCTATATTGGTTTTGCTAGTATGTTAGACAAAATTGGGCAATAAACCTACCCAAGCTATATGCAAAATGGCATTGTTGGTGAACATCACATTTCTACAAATTTAGATAAGAATTAAAAAATGACCTTGCTGACGGTTGATCAGGGTTAATAGCTATTCTGCGAATGTACTGCTTTGGCAATGCAGAATTGTACATGATTTGTGGGAAAAACAGATTAACAGAACATATCAATCATATGAAAATCTCAAACTTCTTAGGGTAACATTGCACCTTTGTTAACATGAAAATCCTGAATCCCACCAGATCTCAGATGCTGAATTATTAGTTCGCTCCAAGCAATTCAATGGAATCATTTGGAAGTACAACTGCCTTTTCTTTTTAAGATTTTAGTGATGGTCATATGTTCAGCCATATTCATTTTAGTCTATTGCTCCTCTCAATGTATATATGTGTCTTTTAGGTGGAACAGCTGCATAAAATTTTTAAGCTATGTGGCTCTCCGACGGAAGAATATTGGAAAAAATCAAAGTTGCCTCATGCAACTATATTTAAGCCTCAACAGCCATACAAAAGGAGAATAGCGGATACATTCAAAGATTTCCCTCAATCAGCACTACGACTGATTGAAACGCTACTTGCAATTGATCCAGCTGATCGTTTAACGGCAACATCTGCATTACAAAGTGATGTAAGTTGTCTGGGTTATCATTCTGTTCCTATTTTCTATATAAATGAAAACACAAACTTTACTTGATGGATTAGTCTCCTTTGAGGATGACATTAGTGGTATCATACTATTTACCTAGAATATTTGCAGCACCCAGAGGTTGACTGTAGTTAAGACCAATTTTCCTTATAGACCACTTTGGTTTTCTCCATTTGATTTTCAGAAGAGGTTATATAGCAGCTAGTTGAGCGCACAATGCTTGATGTTAGTCCTCGAGAGAACAAGTGTTCATTGCTTTGCAGATTTCTAGAAGTATATGATTGTTAACCACATCTTTAAATAGCTGCCTGTCATATTGATCAAGATATTGCCATTAAGCAGTTAAGCCACCTTGATCAGAATTTTTAATTTAGACTGACCAAGGTTTTGCTTCCCCAATGTTGTTCTGACTGAGTCCAAATGTTAGTCTTGTTTAGATATACAAGATCACTACATGTTCTTATTTGAATTTATGTGAGTAGCTTATCTATCATGCTGTGTTGTTATCATGAACAATTCTTTTTAAAAGCTAGCCCCCTTATTTTCACAATACATGCAGTTCTTTACAACAGAGCCTCATGCATGTGATCCATCAAGCCTGCCTCAATACCCACCGAGCAAAGAGATGGATGCAAAACGAAGAGATGAAGAAGCTAGACGGTTTGTCACGCCAACATTCACAAAGTTCTATCTATATTTTGCTTTTGTTATTCTGGATGCTCATATTGTCATCTATGCAAGACAGTGTGCTGCATTTGCCTGAAAAAATGTATGATTCAGTGGTGTCAACTTGAGCTGAGGCTTGATCTTACAGCAGCACCCTGAATTCCATAGTTCATACTTCGCCTACTTATGCATCTTCCATGATAAATAAAAAACTTGGGGCAACACTATTCATATTGATCACAGGAGGACATAACATGACAAAAATGTGTTCAGCTTATGAACATTTTATTTCCTTTCTCAAAAGTAACTTTGGTCCACTGCAAGGACTAAAGTGAGAGTCTTGGCTGTCGTGCCAAGATTCCAGGATTTCTGGGAACTTGTTGAGAATAATGCTTAGACATCATCATGGAATACTGCTTACACATCATGATGAGTCATGCAACGATTTGTCTCCCTGCTTTTCTGTTATATTTTATCCTTGTCCTTCCGATTATTCCCCAAGATGCAATTTTTTATTTCTTAATACACCTTTTCGTAGCATTCTGGTTGCTTGATGGCTGATTGGCTTATTTATTTGATGAACAACAGCTTAAGAGCTGCCGGTGCTAGAGCTAATGGAGATGGAGCAAGGAAGACAAGGACACGAGACCGGCCTAGGGCTGTTCCAGCTCCAGAGGCAAATGCTGAACTTCAAGCAAATATTGATGTATGTTATTCTTTATTTACTCAAGTTGCTTATTGTTCATTGATGTGAGTTTATTTGCATATATTGTGTTGCATATCATCTGTTACGGGTGCAAAATTTAGTTGATTGGCTAACACAAATATTTTTTTCTCTACAGAAAAGAAGGTTAATAACACATGCAAATGCGAAGAGCAAGAGTGAAAAGTTCCCTCCGCCGCATCAGGATGGTGCACTTGGATATCCCTTGGGCTGTTCAAATCACATGGAGCCGGCATTTGAGGCCCCAGATCCTTCTTCCTTCAGCACTGTATTTCCTTATGAAAAAGGCTCCGTGCCTACCTGGTCTGGACCATTGGCTGACTGCAGCAGGCAACCAGAAGCGGAAACACAAGTCTGGCCGCTCGTCAAAACAACCATCAACTGCCCGTGCTAGATGATATATCCTGTCGCGCTTAGTGCAAAAGAAGCCTTAAATAGTGAAAAAGAATACTCTGCAACGGTTCCTACAAACTGAGAGATTGAGTTGGAATCGGGGGCTGCAACAGTGAATTGATTTTCTCAGATCCATTCATGTACGGATTTTTTCCGAACATCGGTCAGTGTATAGGCTGGAGAGGGAGCTCAATTAGTCACAATTCTGTACATTAGGTTCTCTTTTCCATTCTTTATAAGCAGCAATATGCTATGTTAGATTTATTTGAGTGGGGAATGGAACTATTAGGTCTACTTAACATGTCACATAGCTTACTTTGAATCAATTGAATATTTTTTTATCTGCTATTCCCTAAAATCAGCTATGTTATAAGCATTTTCATTCATTAAGAAGAGCTTCAAACTAAATCAAAGCATAGTTCAATCTAAAATCCTTCCACTGTTAATCTTCAGCCCAGTTTACAAATTCTTTTGTAGAACTGTTGTAATTTTATATGCTATTAGCGTGGTCTAATGCGCGGCCGAAGGTTGTATCTCCTTGAATCTGATGTGGTGATGGAGTTTTCACCGATCTGTTCCAGTAAAACGCCATTTTTCGGGTGAATTCCTTTTGGCGGCGGCGGCGGCGGCGGCACGAAGTCTGGATCGATCCTGCTGTCCACTTCGTCCTGTAGCTCGTCGAAGATCCAGGAATAGCTGCTGAGGCTGCCGTCACTCTCTGAGATGTACGGATCATACGCCGTGTCTCCTGGACCAGAGAGGGTGGGTCCAAAAATTTTGGTCAGAAATTGTACCCGGATATGACAACTACACGGTGGTTATTTTGCAAAGAGTGGACAGAAAAATGTTGGGGCATTTTGGTCAATTTGGTAATAGCACGAAGGCTTTGGCTGAGCCATCAATTGCATTGCTTGGCTGTGTAAGGAGCTCACCGCCGCCGGCATTGCCTTCAATTGCCCGTACTTTCTCCACCAGCGTTTGGAGCAGAAGATGGTTCAGAACATCATAATCCCTGCAACAAAATGGGTTACCGAATTATCCAGAAAGAAAGTGCTGTGATTATGTTGTGATCGTCTCACTTGTATGTGAAAATGGAGCGCAGGATCTGAACGACGGTGGCGGCAAGGAACACTGATCTGACCAGCAAGACCTTGGACATGATCCGGAACTGATTATTGAAGTTGTCAGCTCCGAGCTTGATCACTCCAATTTCCACCATAATCGTAACGCAAAGACCTAACGAGAACCATGTTAGCAGATGCCGATTTCAGAATTCAGAACAAGCTGTGATGAACACTTCTGAATTCAGACGAAAAAAAAATCTGAATGGTATGGAATGAGCAGTCTGAAGTTCGTAGCCTGAATGTTACCGATATAGAGCTTGCCCCTGATGTCGAACGTCTGCTTGGCGCTGGTGAGCATGTAGATGAGGAAGGCGATGCAGCAGTAGAAGAAGAAGGCCTTCATGAACCGGGACTCCACGAGGATGGCATTGTGGAGGACGTAGAGCTTGTCCAGTGCCGCGAAAATGTTGGCCTGCTTCGCCCTGAACTCTTCCTGCGGCAACAATGGCGGTGATGCATCAGAGATCTACAAATCCCAGCACATCGTTGGGGAAAAAAATTCTTTTAAACGGTGAAGAAGATGAAGAGAACAACCTGAGCTTCCAGTATCGAGTGAGAGTTGTGGATGAGATGTTCGTGAGCGTTCCGGATCTCCTCCTGCCGTGCCAGCAGCTCCTCCTGCTGCCGCTGTCCGAAATTCGCGAGGTTCTGAATCGTCTCCCTGCTCTCTTCGAGCGCCCGTGCCTGGAAGCCATGGAGCTCATTGAGCCCTCGCACGGCCTTCTCCTGCCCATCCAGCAGCTGCATCTGGCTCTCCAGCGACCTGCCGGCCACGCTCCCGATCTCGTCGGCGGCGCGCTGCAGGCCGTCCATCCGCGACGCCATGGTGTGCTGAGGGTCCTGACCCCAATCTCGACGCCCGCGGCGTCCTCCTGAGCCTCCATCCCGTCGCCCAGGGTCCTGTAGGACTCCTCCACCCGCGCCATGCCGGCGTCCACGGCACCCCTCATCGCGGCCTGCCCGTCCCTGAGCTCCGCCTGCCGCCGCGATCTCCTTGGACTGCTCGGAGATGGCCCTCGAGTGGCCGAGCACGTCGTTGATTTGGGCCCCGGCGGCGATGGACGCCGCGGTGAGAAGGTCGGTCTGCGCGGCGATCGATGACAGCGAGCTGTGGATGTTCTCGGATTCTTGCAGGAGGCGATCGGATCCTCCTCGATGGTCTCGAGCTTCGTGCGCAGACTTGGACGTCCTCGACAAGTCGTTCACCAGCCTCTCCGTGCTCTGTTTGAACGCCTCGGCCCTGCACGAACGAACAGAGATGATCACAGTGAAAATGCATGGGCATGAGCTAATTTAGAGTAAAAAAGAATAAAAAGAACATACTGCAGCTGGTGGCAGAGGGTGTTGGTCTCGAGGAAGAACTCGAGGAAGACCTTGTCCTCGTAGTCGGAGAGGCGCTTGCGGCAGTGCAGCATGGCGGAGCGGTCGTCGCAGGCGGGGAGCGGCGGGCGGCCGGAGTCCTCCTGGAAGCAGCTGCTGAGGTGCCAAGCGAGCCTGGACTGGCGCTCCTTGTCGGCCATGATGTCGGCGCAGCTGGCGAAGAGGCGGGTGTACGCCTGGCTCCAGCAGGCCGCGTCGATCCGGCGGCGCGCGTTGTCCATGAGCCGCGCGCCACGAGGGTCGTTCCTGGCGCCGTCGATCGAGAAGCCGGCGGCCGTCGCGCCGCCGTCCAGCTGCAGCGGCGTCCCGGCACTCTTCGACGACGACCGCGAGAAGGAGGAGAAGAGGCTCCACGAGACGGCGCTGGTTGCAGAGCACAGGAGCACGAGCGAGATGACGAGGAAGCGAACAAGCCCTGCTGCACTCCTCATTTCTGCAACGACGAGAGTCGTCGCGTTCTTGAGAATGTTTACCTGCAGCAGTACCAATTCCCCGTGTAAATTAGTTGGATCAAAAGCATAAAGTTGTGAATGGCAATTATATTATTTCACCAAATAGTAAAGTTAGCAGCATGAATTGAATGTTGGTATGCAGGCTGCCAGGTTGCCAGGAAATGTCAAAATTAATCTATTGCATATATCAGCATAGAAGTGGTAGTAATAATGGACACGCTCTGAAGAAACCAAGAGCAGCATCCCGGATTGGATTATATGGGCATCTGGAATTGCCTCCGCTAACAGCAGTCTGGTTGGGTAAAAATGTTCTTCCACGTCCGTTGGGTTTCATCTGCCATGAAATCGTCGACCGGAGGACCAAACAGTAAGCAAACAAAACCAAACCAATGGGGACGACGGACGACACCTACGGAGCCCGCGGAGAGCAGCGCGACGAGCGGCGGGATGGCGCCGCAGGCCCCGATGGTGGCGCGGTTCTCCTCGACGCCCGACAGGCTGAGCAGCGCGCAGGCGGCGTTCTGCTTGGCCGTGGCCGTACCGGTGCGGAGCGCGTAGACGTGCGGCTTGATGGCGCCCGCCGCGGTGATGGCCGAGCGGTTCCGCTCCTCCAGCGGGCACGCCGCATCAGAGCGTCGCCGCCGCGACGCCGCGTTGCAGTTTCCGCGCCGTTTCGTTTGCGTGACGATCGAGCGCCAGACAGGCAGCCAATCGTCGCCCTCTCGGTTAAGCCCGTTGGCTTCAAACGTCCCAACAGTCCTCTGCTCTCCAATCCAACCGAGAAAAAAAAAACTACTGCTATTCTTGGTTAAAAAAGCATTTTTATCTGGGAAACTACTCCTTTTTCCAATAGAAGAAAATAAAATATGGTCTTCAGAAGGGCCACACCTCCATATACAACAGGGTAAAATTACATTCTTACGTTATTACTCCCTCCGTCAGGTCGTTTTGACTTTTCTACATGTATAATTTTTACTATATACATTTAGATATAATATATGTTTAGATGCATAAATAATAACCATGAATCTTGAAAAATCAAAACAAGCTATAATTTGGAACGGAGGGAGTACAAATTTAGAATCCAGGAAACCACATTTTTCCTATTAGGAAAATCAATCTTGGGACAGTGCAATAGCCACTGGCTGCACAACAATATTGGTTCCGAGTCTTCCAGATGACCCAGAGAGCTTCCAGGGCAGCTGTATGGCCCAGAGCTGCCGGCGAGTTGGCGAACAGGCCGCCGATCGACTCGGCGGCATCCTGAACGCCCGACGGGGGGACACAGTTAGCGAGGAGACGTTCCCAGACCCCCTAGAGCCGCAGGCAGTCGGTGAAGAGGTGGCAGACGTCCTCCTCGACGCCGGCACAGAACATGCAATCAGGGGTGTCGATGGCACCGTGGCGGTGGAGGACGGCTCTCGTGCGGGTCCGGCCATGTCGCAGGACCCAGAAGAAGACCTTCACTTTCTTGGGGGCGAACCCCAACCAGTTGATGTCCGCCATGGGGAATGTATCCGGCCCCTTAGCGAGTAGAACACCTGCAGCAGATGTGGCCCGCCCCCGAGCCGGCCATGCACCGCGCGTCGGGGCAGTCCCTGAGCTCAACGGAGAGGAGCATGGCCTCCTCCTACCACTCTACAGGCCGTTCCGCGTTCCGGCGACCTCCTCCTACCACTCTACCAGGCCGGCCCACCCCGCTCAGCCTGACCGACGGCGGACCGACCGGTCCCTTTCTCTCCCTCCATGCGCGTAGACGCAAGACAGCCAGATCCGACGAGGCGGCGAACAGCTGAGGGAGTGACGGTGGCGGCCGACGGGAGCCTGGGAGGGAGCGGCCGTCAGCCCGCTGCCCACCAGGAGCCACTAGGGGCAGGGCAACCACACCAGTCGTGACTCTCCAGCAATCTATTCAGCGGCGTCGGGCGGATGACGCTAAGCATCACTTCAGTGACGGATTGGCAATCCATCACTGAACGCACCTTATCTCCCCCCCGCCCCCTTGTCTTCTACCTCCCTCGCCGCCCCACCTCCTCCGCCTCCTCCTCCGCGGCCGCCTCCGCTGCTAACACGTCCGGTGCTCGCCCCCGCCTCCATCACCGACCGCCGCCTCGCCGCCCACCGCCCGCGGCGGCCTCCTTCTTCCCTTCCTCCACTCCCGCCGAAAACCCTAGCCGCCCGCCACCGAACCCTAGCCACCTTGCCGCCGAGCTACTCCCCGCCTGCCCGGCCGCCTCCGCCGCCAGGCCCTGCCCCCCACGACCTTCCCCCGCCTGACCGCCTACCTCCCTCACGGCCGGGCAGCTTCTAAGGTCGCAGGGAGAAGAAGGAAAGGCCGGGTGGGGCCCTTGGCGCGATGGGAAGTTTTTTTGCCGCTGAAGCGACATATAGTATTCCCGGCGTCGGGTAGCACAGGTCACAGGTGAGCACTCCTCATCGTACCTCTATTTACGACTGATTGACAGAGTGTTATTCTCAGAGATTGAATTTCTTTCAAAATGAACAAGCGTCATTGATAGACAACAACAAGCGATTTGCTCCATCCTTTGTATGGCTGCATTTAGTCCTATATATAACTACAAGTTGAGTTGTAACGTGATTGTGTGTTCCTGACCGAGTTGCTTATAGATAGATTAATTGTTGCAATCGAGTCCTAGATGAACACAACACATCTCATGTACGTACGTGCTTGCCAATCTCCGGCCTGTATAAACAAGCAGTCGTGGTGCCAAGTTTTGCCTGTAAACTTTACAGACAAAAAAAAATTCGAACGCGTGGTGCATTGGTAGGTGCAGGGGAAGCCAGCCAAGATGAAGAGGCTCGCAGCCGTCGCTCTCCTCCTCCTCCTCCTCGTGGCTGCCTTGGCACCGGTGCAGGCGGCCACCTTCAGATTCACGGAGGACGACCTGGAGTCGGACGAGGCTTTGTGGGAGCTGTACGGCCCATGAGCTTCCCGACCATCAAGGCTAACGCCCACTGGCAACACAGCAAGAAGAGGATGGGCCTCAACGTCTTCGGTGACAGGTCCTTCAACGAGTTTAAGTCGTGCGTGATAGAGGACGAGCTTGCCATAGAACAGTTGCCTGTCATCGACTTCGACCGCCTCGTCCGACCTCTTGCTGCTGCTGCTGCTGCTGATCTTCCCTTGAAAGACGACTGAGAGTGCGATCTAATGCATGTCACTATAAATTGTATATAAGTTGGCCGAATCCAGGAAACCACATTTTTCCTATTAGGAAAATCAATCTTGGGACAATGCAACAGCCACTGGCTGCACAGCAATCTTGGTTCCGAGTCTTCCAGATGACCCAGAGAGCTTCCCGGGCAGCTGTATGGCCCAGAGCTGCCGGCGAGTTGGCAAATAGGCCGGACGCCTGACGGGGGGACACAGTTAGGGGGGAGACGTTGCGAGACCCCCTAGAGCCGCGGGCGTTTGAATAGGTGGCGACATCCTCCTCGACGCCGGCGCAGAACATGCAATCAGGGGTGTCGATGGCGTCGTGGCGGTGGAGGACGGCTCTCGTGCGGGTCCGGCCATGTCGCAGGACCCAGAAGAAGACCTTCACTTTCTTGGGGGCGAACCCCTACCAGTTGATGTCCGCCATGGGGGAACAGACGGTCGGCTCCCTTAGCCCGAGTAGAACGCCGCTGTGCAGATGTGGCACGCCCCCGAGCCGGTCATGCGCGGCCGTCGGGCAGCCCCGAGCTCAGCGGAGGAGCGTGGCCTCCTCCTACCACTCTACAGGCCGTTCCGCGTTCCGGCGGCCTCCTCCTACCACTCTACCAGGCCGGCCCACCCCGCTCAGGCCGACCGACGGCGGACCGACCGGTCCCTTTCTCTCCTCCGTGCGGCGTGAGACGCAAGACAGCCAGATCCGACGAGGTGGCGAACGGCCGAGGGAGCGATGCGGCCGGGCGGGAGCACGGAGCCGAGGAGGGAGCGGCCGTCACCCGCTGCCCACCGAGAGGCCGCTAGGTAGGCCAGCCACCACTCGTGGCTCTCCAAAGAATCTATTTAGCGGCGCCAGCGGATGATGCTAGGCATCACGGTGACGGATTGGCAATCCATCACGAAGGCACCTTATCTTCTCCCCCCCGCCCCCTCGTCTTCCACCTCCCTCTCGCCGCCGCCCGCCTCGCCTCCTCCCCCGTCTCCGGTGGCCGCCTCCCACGCGCAACACGCAGGTGCTCGACCCGCCTCCATCACCGACCGCCGCCTCACCGCCCACCGCCCGCGGTGGCCTCCTTCTTCCTCTTCCCCCTCCACTGCCCCCGCCGCCAGAACCCTAGCAGCCCGCCACCGGAACTCTAGCCGCCGGCTGCCGGCGAGCTACTCCCCCCCCGACCTGGCCCGGCCGCCTCTTCCGCCACCAGGGCCCTAAGCCGCCCCACGACCTTCCGCACCGCCTGGCCTGCCTACCTCCCCCTGGCCGACCGGCAACTTCTAAGGTCGCAGGGAGAAGAAGGAAAGGCTGAGTGGGGCCCATGGTGTGATGGGAAGTTTTTTTGTCGCTGAAGCGACATATAGTATTCCCGGCGTCGGGCAGCACAGGTCGCAGGTGAGCACTCCTCATCGTACCTGTATTTATGACTGATTGACACGGTGTTATTCTGTAGATTGAATTGCTTTCAAAATGAACAAGTGTCATTGATAGACAACAACAAGCAATTTGCTCCATCCTTTGTATGGCTCCATTTAGTCCAATAGATAACTACAGGTTGAGTTGTAACGTGATTGTGTGTTCCGACTGAGTTCCTTATAGATAGATTAATTGTTGCAATCGAGTCCTAGATGAACACAACACATCTCATGTACGTACGTGCTTGCCAATCTCTGGCCTGTATAAACAAGCAGCCGTGGTGCCAAGTTTTGCCTCTAAACTTTACAGACAAAAAAAATTCCAACGCGTGGTGCATTGTTAGGTGCAGGGGAAGCCAGCCTAGATGAAGAGGCTTGCAGTCGTCGCTCTCCTCCTCCTCCTTGTGGCTGCCTTGGCACCGGTGCAGGCGACCACCTTCAGATTCACGGAGGACGACCTGGAGTCGGACGAGGCTTTGTGGGAGCTGTACGGCCGATGGGCTGCTCACCACGAGGTGGAGCGCGAGCCCGGCCGCTTCCCGACCTTCAAGGTCAACGCCCACTGGCAACACAGCAAGATGAGGATGGGCCTCAACGTCTTCGGTGACAGGTCCTTCAACGAGTTTAAGTTGTGCGTGACAGAGGACGAGCTCACCATAGAACAGTTGCCTGTCATCGACTTCGACCGCCTCGTCCGACCTCTTGCTGCTGCTGCTGCTGCTGATCTTCCCTTGAAAGATGACTGAGAGTGCGATCTAATGCATGTCACTATAAATTGTATATAAGTTGGCCGAATCCAGGAAACCACATTTTTCCTATTAGGAAAATCAATCTTGGGACAATGCAACAGCCACTGGCTGCACAGCAATCTTGGTTCCGAGTCTTCCAGATGACCCAGAGAGCTTCCCGGGCAGCTGTATGGCCCAGAGCTGCCGGCGAGTTGGCAAATAGGCCGGACGCCTGACGGGGGGACACAGTTAGGGGGGAGACGTTGCCAGACCCCCTAGAGCCGCGGGCAGTTTGAATAGGTGGCAGACATCCTCCTCGACGCCGGCGCAGAACATGCAATCAGGGGTGTCGATGGCGTCGTGGCGGTGGAGGACGGCTCTCGTGCGGGTCCGGCCATGTCGCAGGACCCAGAAGAAGACCTTCACTTTCTTGGGGGCGAACCCCTACCAGTTGATGTCCGCCATGGGGGAACAGACGGTCGGCTCCCTTAGCCCGAGTAGAACGCCGCTGTGCAGATGTGGCACGCCCCCGAGCCGGCCATGCGCGGCGTGGGCGATCCCTCGAGCTCAACGGAGAGGAGCGTGGCCTCCTCCTACCACTCTACAGGTTGTTCCGCGTTCCGGCGGCCTCCTCCTACCACTCTACCAGGCCGGCCCACCCTCCTCAGGCCGACCGACGGCGGACCGACCGGTCCCTTTCTCTCCCTCCGTGCGCGTAGACGCAAGACAGCCAGATCCGACGAGGTGGCGAACGGCTGAGGGAGCGATGCCGGCGGCCGGCGGGAGCACGGGAGCCGGGGAGGGAGCGGCCGTCAGCCCGCTGCCCACCAGGAGGCCGCTAGGGGTAGGCCAGCCACCACTCGTGACTCTCCAGCAATCTATTTAGCGGCACCAGGCGGATGATGCTAGGCATCACTTCGGTGGCGGATTGGCAATCCATCACTGAAGGCACCTTATCTTCTCCCCCCCGCCCCCTCGTCTTCCACCTCCCTCTCGCTCGCCCCCGCCTCCGCCCTCCTCCCCCGTCTCCGGTGGCCGCCTCCCCCCACGCGCTAACACGTACGGTGCTCGACCCGCCTCCATCACCGACCGCCGCCTCACCGCCCACCGCCCACGGTGGCCTCCTTCTTCCTTCCCCTCCACCGCCCCCGCCGCCAGAACCCTAGCAGCCCGCCACCGGAACTCTAGCCGCCGCGAGCTTCTCCGCCGCCTCGGCTGGCGCCTCTTCGCGCCGCCAGGCCCTAAGCCGCCCCACGACCTTCCGACCGCTTGGCCCTCGTCCCCTCGGCCGACCGGCAACTTCTAAGGTCGCAGGGAGAAGAAGGAAAGGCTGAGTGGGGCCCATGGTGTGATGGGAAGTTTTTTGTCGAGCGACATATAGTATTCCCGGCAAGACAGCTCGCGTGTGAGCACTCCTCATCGCACTGTATTCTGACGATGATTGACACGGTGTTATTCGTAGATTGAATTGCTTTCAAAATGAACAAGTGTCATTGATAGACAACAACAATTTGCTCCATCCTTTGTATGGCTCCATTTAGTCCAATAGATAACTACAGGTTGAGTTGTAACGTGATTGTGTGTTCGTGAGTTCCTTATAGATAGATTAATTGTTGCAATCGAGTCCTAGATGAACACAACACATCTCATGTACGTGCGTGCTTGCCAATCTCGCTGTATAAACAAGCGATCGTGGTGCCAAGTTTTGCCTCTAAACTTACGGACAAAAAAAATTCCAACGCGTGGTGCATTGTTAGGTGGGAAGCCACCCTAGATGAAGAGGCTTGCGATCGCTCTCCTCCTCCTCCTTGTGGCTGCCTTGGCACGGTGCAGGCGACCACCTTCAGATTCACGGAGGACGACACAGGAGTCGGACGAGGCTTTGTGGGAGCTACGGCCGATGGGCTGCTCACCACGAGGTGGAGCCTTGAGCCCGCCGCTTCCCGACCTTCAAGGTCAACGCCCAGGCAACACGGCAAGATGAGGATGGGCCTCAACGCGTCTTCGGTGTGACAGTCCTTCAACGAGTTTAAGTTGTGCGTGATGAGGACGAGCTCACCATAGAACAGTTGCTGTCATCGACTTGACCGCCTCGTCCCTCTTCGCTGCTGCTGCTGCTGCGATCTTCCCTTGAAAGATGACCGAGAGTGCGATCTAATGCATGTCACTATAAATTGTATATAAGTTGGCGAATCCAGAAACCACATTTTTCCTATTAGGAAAATCAATGCACAAATCTTGGTTCCGAGTCTTCCAGATGACCCAGAGCTTCTGGGCCAGTATGGCCCGTGAGCTGCCGGTGAGTTGAAAGCCGCCGATCGACTCGGGCATCCCCGACCCGACGGGGACACAATTAGGGAGGAGACATTCCCAGACCCTCTAGAGCCACGGGCAGTCGGTGAAGAGGTGGCAGACATCCTCCTTGACGCCAGAGCAGAACATGCAATGAGGGGTGTCGATGGCGCCATGGCGGTGGAGGCGTGCGGTCCGGGTCCATGTCGCAGGACCCGGAAGAAGACCTTCACTTTCTTGGGGGCGAACCCCTACCAGTTGATGTCCGCCACGGGGAACAGACGGTCGGCCCCATTAGCCCGAGTAGAACGCCACTGTGCAGATGTGGCCCGCCCCCGAGCCGGCCATGCGCCTGCAAGGCCGGGCCCTGGCTCAACGGAGAGGAGCGTGGCCTCCTCCTACCACTCTACAGGTCGTTCCGCGTTCCGGCGGCCTCATCCTACCACTCTACCAGGCCGGCCCACCCCGCTCAGGCCGACCGACGGCGGACCGACCAGTCCCTTTCTCTCCTTCTGTGCGCGTAGATGCAAGATGTCGATCCGACGAGGCCGAACTGAGGGAGCGACGGGCGCGGCGGAGCACGGGAGCCGGGAGGGCGTCCGTCGGCCGCTGCCCACCAGAGGTTGCTAGGGCAGCCCACCACCACTCATGACTCTCCAAAGAATCTATTCAACGGCCGGGCGGATGATGCTAGGCATCACTTCGGTGACGGATTGGCAATCCATCACTCAAGGCACCTTATCTCTTCCCCCCGCCCCCTCGTCTTCCACCTCCCTCTCGCCGCCCCGCCGCCTCCTCCCCTGCCTCCCAGCCTGCCTCTCGTGCGCTAACACGTCCGGTGCTCGCCCCCGCCTCCATCACCGACCGCCGCCTCGCCGCCCACCACCCGCTGCGGCCACCTTCTTCCCTTGCCCTCCACCGCCTCCCGCCGAACCCTAGCCGCCACGGCGAGCTACTCGCCTCGCCTCGCCCGGCCACCTCTTCGCCACCAGGGGCCCTAAGCCGCCCACGACCTTCCCACTGCCTGCCTCGCCTCCACCGGCCGCCGGGCAACTTCTAAGGTCGCAGGGAGAAGGAAAGGCCGGGTGGGGCCCATGGCACGATGTGAAGTTTTTTTGTCGCTGAAGCGACATATAATATTCCGACGCAAAGACAAAGTTATAGGTGAGCACTCCTCATCGTACCTCTATTTACGACTGATTGACACAATGTTATTCTGTAGATTGAATTGCTTTCAAAATGAACAAGTGTCATTGATAGACAACAACAAGCGATTTGCTCCATCCTTTGTATGGCTGCATTTAGTCCTATAGATAACTACAAGTTGAGTTGTAACGTGATTGTGTGTTCCTGACTGAGTTGCTTATAGATAGATTAATTGTTGCAACCGAGTCCTAGATGAACACAACACATCTCATGTACGTACGTGCTTGCCAATCTCTAGCCTGTATAAACAAGCAGCTGTGGTACCAAGTTTTGCCTCTAAACTTTACAGACAAAAAAAATTCCAACGCGTGGTGCATTGGTAGGTGCAGGGGAAACCAGCCAAGATGAAGAGGCTCGCAGCCGTCGCTCTCCTCCTCCTCCTCGTGGCTGCCTTGGCACCGGTGCAGGCGGCCACGTTCAGATTCACGGAGGACGACCTGGAGCCGGACGAGGCTTTGTGGGAGCTGTACGGCCGATGGGCTGCTCACCACGAGGTGGAGCGCGAGCCCGGCCGCTTCCCGACCTTCAAGGCCAACACCCACTGGCAACACAGCAAGAAGAGGATGGGCCTCAACGTCTTCGGTGACAGGTCCTTCAACGAGTTTAAGTCGTGCGTGATAGAGGACGAGCTCGCCATAGAACAGTTGCCTGTCATCAACTTCGACCGCCTTGTCCGACCTCTTACTGCTGCTGCTGCTGATGATCTTCCCTTGAAAGACGACTAAGAGTGCAATCTAAAGCATGTCACTATAAATTGTATATAAATTGGCCGAATCCAGGAAACCACATTTTTCCTATTAGGAAAACCAATCTTGGGAGATGCAACACCAACGGCTGCAGCAATCTTGGTTCCGAGTCTTCCGGATGACCCAGAGCTTCGTGGCAGCTGATGGCCCAGAGCTGCCGGCGAGTTGGCGAATAGGCCGCCGATCGACTCGGTGGCATCTTGAACGCCCGATAGGGGGACACAGTTAGGGAGGAGACGTTCCCGGACCCCCTAGAGCCGTGGGCAGTCGGTGAAGAGGTGGCAGACGTCCTCATCGACGCCGGCGCAGAACATGGAATCAGGGGTGTTGATGGCGCCGTGGCGGTGGAGGACGGCTCTCGTGCGGGTCCGGCCATGTCGCAGGACCCAGAAGAAGACCTTCACTTTCTTGGGGGCGAACCCCTACCAGTTGATGTCCGCCATGGGGGAACAGACGGTCGGCCCCCTTAGCCCGAGTAGAACGCCGCTGTGCAGATGTGGCCCGCCCCCGAGCCGGCCATGTGCCGTGCGTCGGGGCAGTCCCTGAGCTCAACGGAGAGGAGCGTGGCCTCCTCCTACCACTGCGGCAGTTCGCTCGGCGGCCTCCTCCTACCACTCTACCAGTGCCGGCCCACCCGGCTCAAAGCCGGCCGACCGGACCGACCGGTCCCTTTCTCTCCCTCCGTGCGCGTAGACGCAAGACAGCCTGATCTGACGAGGCGGCGAACGGCTGAGGGAGCGACGACGATGGCCGGCGGGAGCACAGGAGCCGGGGAGGGAGCAGCCGTCAGCCCGCTGCTCACCAGGAGGCCGCTAGGGGCAGGCCAGCCACCACTCGTGACTCTCCATCAATCTATGCAGCGGCGCCGGGTGGATGATGCTAGGCATCACTTCGGTGACGGATTGGCAATCCATCACCGAAGGCACCTTATCTTCACCCCCCCGCCCCCTCGTCTTCCACCTCACTCTCGCTCACCCCCGCCTCCGCCTTCCTCCCCCGTCTCCGGCGGCCGCCTCCTCCCGCGTGCTAACACGTCCGGTGCTCGCCCCCGCCTCCATCAACGACCGCCGCCTCGCTGCCCACCGCCCGCGGCGGCCTCCTTCTTCCCCTTCCCCCTCCACTGCCCCCGCCGCCGGAACCCTAGCCGCCCGCCACCGGAACCCTAGTCACCGCCTGGCTACTCCCCGCCTGACTGCCCGCCTCTTCTGCAGCCAGGGCCCTAAGCTGCCCCACGACCTACCCCACCGCCTGGCCTACCTACCTCCCCCTGGCCGGCCGGCAGCTTCTAAGGTCCCAGGGACAAGAAGGAAAGGCCGAGTGGGGCCCATGGCGCGATGGGAAGTTCTTTGTCGCTGAAGCGACATATAGTATTCGGCCGGGCAAAGACAGTCAGTGTGAGCACTCCTCATCATACCTCTATTTACGACTGATTGACACAGTGTTATTCTGTATATTGAATTGGTTTCAAAATGAACAAGTGTTATTGATAGACAACAACAAGCGATTTGCTCCATCCTTTGTATGGCTGCATTTAGTCCTATAGATAACTACAAGTTGAGTTGTAACGTGATTGTGTGTTCCTGACTGAGTTGCTTATACATAGATTAATTGTTGCAACCGAGTCCTAGATGAACATAGCACATCTCATGTACGTACGTGCTTGCCATTCTCTGGCCTGTATAAACAAGCAGCCGTGGTGCCAAATTTTGCCTCTAAACTTTACAGACAAAAAAAAATTCCAACGCGTCTGAAATTCGCGAGGTTCTAAATCGTCTCCCTGCTCTCTTTGAGCGCCCATGCCTGGAAGCCATGGAGCTCATTGAGCCCTCGCATGGCCTTCTCCTGCCCATCCAGCAGCTGCATCTGGCTCTCGAGCGACTTGCCGACCACGCTCCCGATCTCGTCGGTGGCGCGCTGCAGCCATCCATCCGTGACGCCATGGCGTCGCCGAGGGTCCTGACCCCTATCTCGATGCCTGCAGCGTCCTCCCTAAGCCTCTCCATCCGTCCGCCTGTGGTCCTCAGAGACTCCTCCACCGTGCCATGCCGGCCCACGACGCCTCATCGCGTCTGCGCCTGCCCCTAAGCTCACGCCGCGCGATCTCCTTGGACTGCTCGGAGACAGGTCGTTCACCAGCCTCTCCGTGCTCTTTTTGAACACCTCGGCTCTGCAGGAACGAATAGAGGAGATCATCGTCAACAATGCCATGGAAATTGTCACCATAATCATCAGAGTAAAAAAAGAACATACTGCAGCTGGTGGCAGAGGGTGTTGGTCTCGAGGAAGAACTCGAGAAAGACCTTGTCCTCGGAGTCGGAGAGTCGCTTGCGGCAGTGCAGCATGAAAGAAAACGCACGCTAGTAGATTAAGCGCGGTTGCCTATCTTGGCTTGCTGCGGATGCATGTTGATATAGCCCTGAGGCTTAACAGATTACAGGAGATCTCGTGTACAACTTGATCCTCAAGGAACGTGGTTTAAAACTAATACAACTCTATCTATCTCTAACCAAGTTCCATAGAGTCCAAGCAAGATACGCTCGCAGGCGCATGATCATATGTGCATATGTTAGTTACATTGTTGTTATTTCTAATAGCCTCCCTCAATCTCAACCGGGTTGACAAACTAGGTTAAGATTGTTCCTGAATTCTTCAAATAGCCTTGTTCCCAATGCCTTAGTAAAACCATCTGCTAACTGATCTTTAGTTGAGATGAATCTAATATTTAATAGTCTCCTGGCGACTCTTTCTCTCACAAAATGAAAATCGATTTCAATGTGCATAGCCCTTGCATGAAACACCGGGTTGGCTGATAAGTAAGTCGCTCCAAGATTGTCACACCATAGACAAGGAGGAATCTTCAGCCCAATTCCCAACTCTTTCAACAATGCTTCTACCCAGATCAACTCGGCAGTAGCATTGGCAATAGATTTATATTCAGCCTCAGTGCTTGATCTTGAGACTGTAGCCTGTTTCTTGGCACTCCATGATATGAGATTTGGACCAAAGAAGACAGCAAAACCACCTATTGATTGTCGATCATCAACACTTCCTGCCCAATCCGCATCAGAAAATGCACTCAGTAAGGTGGATGGCGATTTTGTTATCTTGATTCCAATGCCACTAGTACCCTTGACATAACGCAGGATCCTTTTAACTGTTGTCCAATGTGACGTGGTAGGAGCATGCAAAAATTGACAAACTTTGTTAACAGCAAATGCTAGATCAGGTCGTGTGAGAGTAAGATATTGCAATGCCCCTACAATACTTCTGTACTTTGTAGCATTTTCTGGAGATAGCAATTCACCATCCTCCTTTGATAATTTGCCATCGGTGCCAGAGGGGTAGGAGATGACTTACAAGTTCTCATGCCAACTCTTTCTAAGATGTCGCCAGTATATTTTTCTTGCTTCAACAGTATGCCTCCCTGTATTGGTTTAACTTCAATTCCCAGAAAATAATTCAACTCTCCAAGGTCTTTCAGTGCAAAATTTGTCCTTAGATCCTTAAGTAGAGCTGAAACTGCTTCTGTAGATGAGCTAGTCACAATAATGTCATCAACATAAATAAGCATATATATAACAATGCCATTTTTGGAATAAATAAACAGAGAGGCATCAAACTTGGAAGGCTTAAACCCAAGATCACATAATTTTGTACTTAGTCTTGCTCTTGCATACCAGGCCCTGGGTGCTTGCTTAAGTCCATACAGGGCTTTATCAAGTCGACAAACATAGTGTGGCCTTTTACCATCCTCAAAGCCTGGAGGCTGGCTCATATACACCTCTTCTTCAAGAACGCCATGCAAAAACGCATTCTGTACATCTAATTGCCGTAGGCACCATCCTCTTGATACAGCTACCGATAAAACTAATCTGATTGTAGCAATTTTCACAACTGGACTGAAAGTATCTTCATAATCTAGTCCATACCTTTGTCTGTAACCTTTTGCTACCAATCTTCCCTTGTATCTATCTATGCTTCCATCAGCTTTCCGTTTTACTTTCCAGACCCACTTGGAGTCAATAACATTCATACCCTTCTTATACGGAACAAGGTGCCATGTCCCATTCTTGTGGAGTGCATTAATCTCTTCTTGCATTGCCTTTTTCCACTTGGGATCCCCAAGAGCCTCATCAATGTTTGACGGTTTACCTGTAGAACTATAGTTTGCATATCGTATAGTACCATCGGTGTAAACTTTGGGTTTAGAAATACCGCTTTGTGATCGAGTTTTGGGGCGTGGTGTAGGCGATGCTGCAGGATTGCTAGCCACACCGGATTCAACCTGAGCCGCACCGGATCCGCCTGCAGATGCTGTCGGGCGCTCCTGGGTCGCCGGAGCCTGTCACGGCTCGCCACGTGCTCCAGGTTCTGCCGCGCCGCTGTCTGTGCCGGCAGCAGGCGCTGTACCAGGGGCTGCAGGAGGATCTGCATAGGATCCGGTGCCCGCAGAGTTCGCAGTGACTGCCGCCGGATCATCTTTGATTTCAGCTCCTCCTTCGTCATTTTGTGCCTGATCGCCTGAGCTGTTATGCACTGTATTTTGTGCTGAATTTTCTCCCAATTCTTCTTGATCGCTTCCTTCTATCTCCTACTCATCAATTAGTTCAACACTCATAGGTTCATGAGGGTCAGTATTAGACAAATATTGATCATTACTACCTACTCCCCCGTGATTGAAGCTAAGGAGATGTTCCGGAAGCAAGGAAATTTCTTGTCGAAGCCTGGCCCTAGCATTTTCATGAAGAGATGCAAAGGGAAAAATGTCTTCATCAAAGATTACATCACGTGAGATATAAACGCGACCAGTGGAAATATCTAGACATTTGAACCCTTTGTGACGAGAGCTATACCCAAGGAAAGCACATCTTTTTTATCTGAAGGCGAGTTTTCTAGAATTAAAAGGTCGAAGGTTAGGCCAGCATGCACAACCAAAAACTCTAAGAGAGGAGTAATCTGGCTTTTCATGTAAAAGAAGTTCGGCTGGTATTTGATAATTTAGAACTTTACTTGGAAGGAGATTTATGAGGCGAGCTGCAGTTAGGAAAGCCTCGTCCCAATATTTTAGAGGCATGGAAGCATTTGCTAGGAGGGCCAGGCCTATTTCCACTATATGCCTATGTTTTCTCTCGGCTGCACCATTTTGTTGGTGAGCATGAGGACAGGATACTCGATGAGCAATCCCAATTCGCTGGAAGAAGGAGTTCAACCTCTCATACTCTCCTCCCCAATCCGTTTGCATAGAAATAATCTTCTTATCGAATTTTCTCTCTACTAAGGCTTGGAAATCACGAAAGACAGCAAACACATCAGATTTTTGGCGCAAAAGGTATATCCATGTGTATTTGGTGTGATCATCAATAAAGCTCACATAGTAGGAAAATCTACCAACCGAAGTGGGTGCTGGACCCTAGACATCAGAATGAATCAAATCAAGTGGAGCAGCAGATCTTTTATTCAAGCTATTATAGGGAAGTTGGTGACTTTTTGCTCTTTGGCAAGAGTCACACACAGACTCAACACTTCTATCATTAGCAAAAGGAAGACCATTATCTCTAAGCACACTGGACACAATAGGAAAAGCAGGATGACCCAAACGACTATGCCATCTTGATGTAGACGGCTTATTGACTCCTAAAGCTTGCTTGCTCCGATTCACTCCTTCTCTACCCAATCCTAATGGATAGAGGCCGCCACTACATCTTCCTTGATGGAGGGTTGTCTTCGTTGCCCGATCCTTAATGAGGAAAAAATTTGGGTGAAACTCAAGAAAGGCATTATTATCTGAGGCAATACGGTGGACAGAAGCGAGAGATTTATTTGCACTAGGCACATGAAGGATGTTATTTAGATGCAAATCACGAGTAGGAGTATGTAAGGTAGTATGACCAATATTGCTAATACCCATACCTGACCCCTTGGCAGTATGTACTTGGTCGTGTCCTCCATACTTCTCTTTCACGGTCAGCTTGTCAAGCTCGCCGGTGATGTGATCAGTAGCTCCGCTGTCCACATACCAATTTGTGTCCACGCCATAGCCTGATGACATGAACCCTGCACTTTGGTTGTTAGGCTGGTAATCCTCCTCAAATCTGTACCAGCACTCAAGAGCCGTATGGCTAGGTTTGTCACAAATTTGACACTTTGGCTTGGAAGCGCCCTGTCCTCCAGTACTGGTTCCAGTGGGGTTGCGCCCACCAAAACCACGGCCTCTGCCGCCGCGACCACGATTTCCTCCTCGGCCACGATTTCCACGACCCCTAGAGGCCATGTTAGCAGACGATTGGTACTGATTGCCGCTGGATTGCTGGTCTTGAAGCATCTGCAGTCTCATCTCATATGCAGTAACTTGGGCATACAGATCACTTATAGAAATTGAATCCGAACGGCCAAGGACAGAGGACACAATTGGATTATAATCAAAATCCAAACCAGTGAGGATGAAGGATACCATCTCGTCGTCATCGACCTTCTTGCCCGCGGCTGCGAGCTCGTCAGCAAGGGCTTTCATCTTGTTGAAGTAGACCGAGGTCGTCTGGCTTCCCTTCTTGAGGGTAGCAAGCTGCATCCGCAGGTTAGTAACTCGTGCGCGAGATTGCGCTGAGAACATCCCTTCAAGGATCGCCCACGCCGCGCCTCTGCTGCTGTGGACGCCATGGCCACCTGCCCCAACACATCCTTGGTGAGGGAATTTAGCAGATGGCCGAGCACCTGCTGATCTTGCGCCAGCCAGGTTGCATACGCCGGGTTCGGCACCTCCTCCTGAGTCTTGTCATCCTTGACCAGTTGAAGAAGCTTGGACGGTGGTTTGCTAGATCCATCTAGCATCCCTTCTAGCTGAGCTCCCCGAATAGGAGGCAGCACTTGCGCCTTCCATAGAAGGTAGTTGTCATGGGTGAGCTTTTCAGAAACTTTGGAGCCGAAGGGTGAAGGAGGAGTGGAGGAGGAAGACGCCATGGCAACGGATGGTTTAGAAGAAGAGGGCTCTGATTACCATGAAAGAAAACGCACGCTAGTAAATTAAGCGCGGTTGCCTATCTTGGCTTGCCACGGATGCATGTTAATATAGCCCTGAGGCTTAACAGATTACAGGAGATATCGTGTACAACTTGATCCTCAAGGAACTTGGTTTAAAACTAATACAACTCTATCTATCTCTAACCAAGTTCCATAGAGTCCAAGCAAGATACGCTCGCAGGCGCATGATCATATGTGCATATGTTAGTTACATTGTTGTTATTTCTAACACAGCATGGCGGAGCGGTCGTCGCAGGCGGGGAGCGGCGGGCGGCCGGAGTCCTCCTGGAAGCAGCTGCTGAGGTGCCAGGCGAGCCTGGACTGGCGCTCCTTGTCGGCCATGATGTCGGCGCAGCTGGCGAAGAGGCGGGTGTACGCCTGTCTCCAGCAGGCCGCCGCGTCGATCCGGCGGCGCGCGTTGTCCATGAGCCGCGCGCCACGAGGGTCGTTCCTGGCGCCGTCGATCGAGAAGCCGGCGGCCGTGTCGCCGTCGTCCAGCTGCAGCCGCGTCCCGGCACTCTTCGATGACGACCGCGAGAAGGAGGAGAAGAGGCTCCACGAGACGGCGCTGGTTGCTGAGCACAGGAGCACGAGGGAGATGACGAGGAAGCGAAGAAGCCCTGCTGCACTCCTCATTTCTGCAACGACGACAGTCGTCTCCATCACTCTGCGTTGCAGAGAATGTTTACCTGCATCAGTACCAATTTGCCGTCAGCAGCAGTGGTTCGATCAATGCAAGACGATCCCATATACAATTTGTTTGTTGTTGTTTGGGGTTCGTGTGAACTAGCCTGATCACAAGAGTGCAAAGTTGTGAATGGTAATAATTATGTTACCAGCGCATGTAAACGCGGTATTACTTCATCAATACGGAGGCTGCCAAGAACAGCACGCCGGATTTATATTGGCATCTGAAAATCAGTTACGGCGCAATGGCCTTCGTCGATGGAAGCAGCTGCAGCACTGCAGCAGCGACCAGAGGACCAAACCACAAAACAAACCAATTGGGACGCACGCCACCTGCTGATGCGGTTGAGTTGAAGGATCTGAAGCCCAACACGGAGATGAGAGACGGCCGGCGGTCGACGACGACGACGGTGTTGCTTGGAATGGCGGCAACACGAACAAGAAGCGTTGCGTTCCCGGCAGAGTAAAATGGGGGCGTTCTGACTAGGAATGGCCACTGGCCGGGACGCCGCCGCTGGTTCGCCAAAGGGCACGCCGTATCACAAGAACGTCGTCGTTTCACAAAGACGCGGTGCGACGAGGAGGCACAGCACGTTGAGTTGCCGCGCCGTTTCGTGTTCGTGCGGACCGCCAGGCCAGCCAATCGTCGCCCTCTCGTTTGAGCAACATTACTTTTTTGAAAAAATTTTGAGCAACATTACTGTTTTTTTAAAAAGCAACTCATGAGCATATTATATCTACTCCTAAAAAGTATGAAGTTAACACAAAAACTTGATGTGTTTTTCACATATGCCTACCGGAAAATGTTGAATGAACCCTCGCTAGCATGGGGCTCCTATATGCCTACCGGAAAGTGGATAAGAGTATGAACTTCTAACCCACCAAAACACGTTTAAATGTATGTTTTTTATTTTCTCACCATTCCACCTCATGAGTTTTTAATTAAAAATGTTCTAACATTTTTCAAAAATGTTACAACATTTTATTCTTCAACATTTCTAGTCATTTTTCGTCAACATTTTACAAAATGTTGTAACAATTTTGGGGCCAACATTTTTTTGACTTCTTTTAACATTTTTCAGAAATATTGGTTTCATCAACTATTTTTTGTCAACATTTTGCAAAATGTTGCAACATTTTTTTAAATGTTGGAACATTTTTTTGAAAAAAAAGCATAAAGCGGGGCGGCCGGACACTCGACGGTGAGCGCGCGGGGCAGGGAGGGCCGCAGCGGACCTCGACGCACGTGGCGGAGCTCGGCCCCGCGGCCATGGCTGGCGGCGCTGAGGAGCCTGTGGCGGCGGACGGGAGGTGGGAGAGAGTGGAGGATGGTGGGCTAGGGTTGCTGTTGTTGGGCCGTTGTTAGACTTCTAATGGGGTATGGATGGATAAGGAAAAAATCTTTGGGAAGGTATACGTGATTTGCGCGCTAGTTGAGTCCGAATAGACTAAATGAGTTTATAGGTTAATGCTTGGGAAAAAGTCCATTCCGTAACCCTCATCTGTAGGTGTTGTCTGGGTTTCAACCTCCAATCATAAAATCAGTTATTTCGCATCCTTCAACTGTCTAAACCGTCCAATTTAACCCCCTTTGCAGTTTTAGAGGTGGTTTTGGCTGACGTGGCGGGTTTTTGAGGTGGGTTTCGCTTGTGTGGCGCTATGTCAGCCATCCTTGCTGACACCGCTCAGCGAAGCCCACATGTCATTGAGCCAGGACTGCCCGTCCTCCCCATCCTGCCACGGTCATGGCTGTCGCCCCTCTCTCTCCACCCTGCTCTCCCCGACGCGCCTCCCCGGTCATCCCCTCCGCCGGCACTGGCTCTCTTCCCCCGCGCACCCCACGATGGCGACAGAGTGGGAAGGCCTCCTCCGTGGGGCATCTAACGGCACACCCCTACCTCACCTATGTGGGGTCAATGGCAGGCGGCAGATCGCCTGTGCGACGGCAACCCGGAGGAAGGAGAGCGGCCCGGCTCCGCCGATGAGGGAGGAGGAGAGCGGCGCTCTTGCACCTCCCGCCACCGCGCTACTGCTCCTCTACCGCTGCCGTAGGGGTCCCCAACGCATCGACGATTCCGAGGTGCCGCCGCCGGCGCACACCCGCAGCTCCGCATGCGTCGGCTCGCCGAGCAGTTCTGCGCGCTCCATGGTCACAGGCTCCTCTCCCTCGCATTCGCGCTCCCGCGACTACACCTCGCCGGCTCGCCGCGCTTGATGGGCCTAGCGCCGCTCGGAGTTGGAGAGAGGCATCGAGCTTGTGTGACGGGAGCTCGCCATCCTCGGTGGTGGGAGCGCGCCCGCAGCATATCCCCCGTGGAGTCCGCAACGAGCTCCTCCTCCTCCCAGCCGTCACCATGGCCTCTTCTCCGTTGCGCCGCGGTGGCGCGGGGTGGGGCAGCGGGTCTGACGCCTGCGCGCCGCCACCTCCTCTGCTCCCTGCTCCATCCGTCGGCGCACCATACTCTCCTCTTGTCCCCTTCTCCTCGCGCTCTCCGACGGCGAGGTGCAGGGGCTCCGCCAGCTGCTCCTCCTCCCTGGCCGCCGGTCGGCTCCTCCTCCCTCCCTCCATCCCTCTCTCTGGTCAGTACACCCGCCAGCTCTTCTCTCCGGTGCGGGAGGAGAGAAAGAGGAACGATGACATGTGGACCCCACTGAGACGGTGGCAACAAAGATTGATGATATGGCGCCACGTCAACAGAAAACCACCTCAAAAACCCACCACATCAGCAAAAACCACCTCAGAAACCGCCGAGGGGGTAAATCGGACGGTTTCGATAGTTCATGGGTGTCCAATACCTGGTTTTGTGGTTGGAGGTTGAAACCCAGATTATGTCTATAGATGAGGGTTGTGGAATGGACTTTTTCCTCATGCTTATTCACGGCCTCGACCTACCAGGCCGGCCCACCCCACACTACTACTCCCAAAAGGCCCAAAGGGTAGTCTCAGCCCGACCGACGGCGGACCGGCTCGGCGAATCCTTTGTCTTCCTCCGTGCGCGTACACGCGAGGCAGCCAGATCCGACGAGGCGGCGAACGGCCGAGGGAGCGGTAGCGGCGGCCGGCGGGACCACGGGAGCCGGGAGGCAGCGGCCGTCAGCCCGCTGCCCGCCAGGAGGCCCTAGGGGCGCCCTACGGCAGGCCAGCAAGCCATTCAGGCATTCCGTTCAGCAGCACCGGGCAGCACAGGTCACAGGTGAGAGCAGCTAGTGTCCCCATGGAGCTAGAGCTAGACGACGTAAAATTAATACATTCCAGTGCGTAACGTAAACTAAAGACTGGCTGTATTCGGTTATGATTGCTTGAGTTGTAACGTGATTGTGTTCCTGACCGAGATAGATTAATTGTTGCAACCGAGTCCTAGATGAACACAACACATCTCATGTAGTACGTGCTTGCCAATCTCTGACCTATATAAACAAGCAGCCGTGGTGCCAAGTTTTGCCTCTAAACTTTTTACAGACAAAATTCCAACGCGTGGTGCATTGGTACGTGCAGGGGAAGAAGCCAGCCAAGATGAAGAGGCTCGCAGCCGTCGCTCTCCTCCTCCTCGTGGCTGCCTTGGCACCGGTGCAGGCGGCCACCTTCAGATTCACAGAGGAAGACCTGGAGTCGGACGAGGCTTTGTGGGAGCTGTACGGCCGTTGGGCTGCTCACCACGAGGTGGAGCGCGAGCCCGACCACTTCGTGACCTTCAAGGCCAACGCCCACAGGCAACACAGCAAGAACAGGATGGGCCTCAACATCTTCGGTGACAGGTCCTTCAACGAGTTTAAGTCGTGCGTGATAGAGGACGAGCTCGCCATAGAACAGTTGCCTGTCGTCGACTTCGACCGCCACGTCCGACCTGCTGCTGCTGCTGCTGATCTTCCCTTGAAAGTCGACTGAGAGTGCGATCTAATGCATGTCACTATAAATTGTATATAGGTTGGCCGGATTCAGTTTTGTTGATTGCCTCCTTGGTTGCAAATGCAAGGTGCTACTGGAATTTGGAGATCTCAATAAAAAGTAATCCCTCCGTATTGTAATTAGAAGACGTTTTGGACATATGGCAAGACGATCCCATACACATGGTAGCTTGATCACAAAAGTGCAAAGTTGTGAATGGTAATTATGTTACCCGCGCATCATGTAAACGCGGGATTACTTCAACAAGCAGTAAAGTTAGCAGCATGAATTTACTGTTGTATTGAGGCTGCCAGGTTGCCACAGAATCAACAGTTTGTCAAATCAACTTGGCATCCATCTAATTTTGGCAAAACAAGAAAAAATGGTCTCCAACAGTTTGACAAACCAACTTGGCAAAAATAGAAACTTGGCAAAACTCACCTCTCCGCGCGCATATATGCGCGCGCGGATCGTGGTTGCCATCGTCGTTTCCCTGTAGGTGGGAGGGTGAAAAAAGAAATAAAGAATAGAGAAGGATTCCTTATGTAAGTTTTCAAGAGGTGGAAGGGCACAAACATAATTTTATTTCTCTCAGGATTCCTGATGTAAGTTAGATCTGAGTTTGGTAAGTGAATTATGCCAAACTGTTGGAGATGAACTCTTTTTTTACTTGGCATATCTTTTTAGGAGTTGGCAAAAAACAAGATTTGCCAAGTAAAATTTGGTAAACTCTTGGAGATGCTCTAAGGCATAGCATAGTAAATAGTAATAGCATGTAGAGAAGTGGTAGTAGTAATGGATCCGCTCTGGACAAAACAAGAACAGCAAGCCGGTCGCCGAATTATATAGGCATCTGGAAAAAAATCAGTTACTGCGCAATGACCTCTGATCGACGTCCGTTCGGCTTCCGCTGCCGTGAAAATCGTCGATGGAAGCGGCAGCAGCAGCGACCGGAGGACGAAACGAAACCAATTGGGACGACATCTACTGATGCGGTTCAGTAGAAGAAGAACCTGTAACTGTAACCCTCTTGTCGCCCAACAGGGAGATGAGAGACGGCCGGCGGTTGACGACGACGACGGTGTTGCTTGGAATTGGAATGGCGGCGATAACTAGCGTTGTGTTCCCAGCAGGGTAAAGGAGGAGTACGTCGGCGATAACAACAAGAAGCGCCTGCCGCAGAGCAACTTACCCTTTGCCAATGCAAGACTGCCAATGCAAGACTTTCTTCAGACGTCTCCGACCACTGCCCGCTGCTCCTGCACACCAACGCAGCATATCACCCCAAGGCACGGTTTCATTTTGAGGTGTTCTGGCCCAGGATGGAGGGATACAGCGAAGCTGTCGTCCGAGGATGGAGCTGTCCACAACACATCTCAGACCCATTCCGCCGCTTGGATCATCTTTTCAGAAATTTAATCAAGGAACTACAGAGCTGGTCGGCTACACGGATCGGCAACATTAAGATGCAACTTTTGGCAGCCCGCGAGATTGTTTTCAAACTCGATCAAGCACAAGACTTCAGAGAGCTTTCATCGGAAGAGGCCGAGCTCCGCCGTGAGCTGAAGCTGAAATGTCTCGGGCTGTCATCCCTGGAGCGCACGATCGCAAGACAAAGATCAAGGGTCCTCTTCATCAGTGAGGGAGATGCGAACTCCTAGTTCTTCCACACCATGGCAAGGGGCAGGGAACGGCGGAAGAGAATCGTTAGCCTTAGGCATGGCGGCCAAGTTGTTGTGCAACACGAGCAAATGGAACAAGCTGTCTTTGACTATTTCTCAGAGATCTTCGGCCGGGCTGTGCCAGGGGTGCTTCTCTGAATTTTGCCACCCTTGGTATCTCTCCGGCCAACTTGGCCTCGCTCGATCTCCCCTTCACAGAATCGGAAGTGTGGGCGGCTATTAAGGAACTGCCGGCGGACAAGGCACCGGGACCCGACGGTTTCACTGGCGCCTTCTTCCAAGCTTCCTGGGAGGTGATCAAGGGGGACATCATGGCTGTGGTAAATGCTTTCGTGGAAGGTCGCTGCCAAAACTTGGAGCTCCTCAACAATGCTCTCATCGTCCTCCTACCAAAGCGAACAGATGCTGCTGAGCCAGGAGACTATCATCCGATCACCTTGGTTCACAGTATTGGCAAACTTCTGTACAAGTTGCTCTCCGTCAGGCTTGCACCACATCTCGACGCGCTCATCGCCAAAAATCAGAACGCCTTCATCAAGCGGCGTTCAATTCACGACAACTTTAAATACGTGCAACAGGCAGCTGTGTTATTCAGGAAGAAGAAAATAAAGAAATTCCTCCTCAAGCTTGATATCTCGAAAGCATTCGACACTCTCTCTTGGTCCTTCCTGTTGGAGCTCCTGCAAGCACTGGGTTTCTCTAGTAGATGGCGAGGCTGGATAGCCGCCCTTTTTCACTCATCCTCCTCCAAGATCCTATTAAATGGGCAGTAAGGTCGGCCAATCAAACACATGCGGCGTCCGACAAGGAGACTCGTTGTCTCTGATGCTCTTCATTTTGGCCATGTCAGTTCTTGACAAGTTATTTTTGAAGGCAAGGGAATCTGGGGTGCTGAGACCCTTGGAATTAGAAGCTGTGAAGTTCCAATGCAGCTTCTATGCTGATGACATCATCCTCTTTGCAGGCCCCTACCCATCTGAGGCAAGAGCCATCGTCCGCATCTTAGACATCTTCGCCGACGCATCTGGCCTGAAAACAAACATTGCTAAATGCTGCATCACCCCCATCTATGCCAACGACGACGGCATGCAGGCAATCCAAGAGATCATCGGCTGCCAGGTAGCCCCATTCCCACTAAGGTACCTTGGTCTGCCGCTTAGTACAGGGAGCATCCCGAAAGAACATACGCAGGCAATTGTGACTTCTGTTGCCAACAAGCTCCCGACTTGGCAGGGGCCTCTGATGGCGCGGAGTGGCCGACTAGTCTGGGTAAAATCAGTCCTCACAGCAGTCCCCGTCTACGCCATGATGGCCGAGAACCTGCCTCCCTGGGTTGCAAATGAGATCGACGCCATCTGCCGCCGTTTCTTCTGGGCCGGCAAGGATGGCGATGTTCGCGGCAAATGCATGGTTGCATGGCCAACGGTTTGTAGGCTGAAAGAGCTCGGCGGCCTCGGCGTCAGGGACATCAAGCTGGCTGGTTTTGCTCTACAGACTCACTGGCTTTGGCTACAGAGGACCGATGAGGATCGGGCTTGGTCGCAACTGCCTCTGAATATCCACCAGGCGGTCAAGGACTTCTTCGAAGCCTCCATCACTATTCAGTTGGGCGACGGGAAGAAGGCGATGTTCTGGACAGATAATTGGCTCGACGGCCAGTCAGTGAAGGCAACAACACCATTGCTTTGTTGTGCAGTGGGTAAACGTACTCGATCCCGCCGGACGGTGGAGCAAGCTCTGGATAATAACAGATGGATACATGACATTTCTGGGGGACTTTCTGTGCAAGCCATAGCAGAATATCTGCAGCTGTGGAACCGCCTAGAGATAGTTCACATCAGGGCAGGGATTCTGGACAAGGTGCTTTGGAGATGGACAGCCAACGGCGTGTACACGGCGAAGTCAGCATACAACATGATGCACAAGGGCTCAATTCCATTCCTGAACCACGAGCTGATCTGGAAGACGTGGGCGCCCCTCAGAGTGAAAATCTTCCTTTGGCTAGTCTTCAAGCGGCGGCAGTGGACGGCAGACCGACGGGAGCGGCACGGACTATCTGCAAATGCCTACTGTGGCCTGTGTGATCAAGAGCCGGAAACTTGCGACCACCTGTTCCTCTTCTGCTCTTACACCAGGCAATTATGGTTCATGATCTTCACCGCACTACGGATGGTTAGCCTGGCGCCCAACCAAGAGCACGACCTGCGGCAATGGTGGAGTCAAGCAAGGATGTTGTACCTTGGGCAGAAACGGAAGGGGTTCGACACTCTTGTTGCTCTCACCACTTGGGAAGTTTTGGAAGGAGAGAAACGCGAGGGTGTTTCAGACTCAAGTCAAACTCAGCAACTATTTCAGAGGGTTAAAGCCGCGACACAGCTTTGGATCGAGGCGGGGGCAAAAGACCTAGGTTGCTTAGCTTGCGAGTAATCCCTTTCAGATACCAGTTCCCTTGTCTCCTGGTTGTACCTTCTTGTAATAGCAGCCTAGGGACCGGAGCGCCAGGAGCGCGCCGTGCAAACTTATTTCTTTTCTACCTTAATACAAAGGTGCGCAATTCTCTTGCGTATTCGATAAAAAAAGATCGAGGTCGTCCGCGGCCAGAAATGGGGGCCGAGGGCTCGAGGTTTGAAGAGCTAGCCCGGAAGTTACGGAGGTCGGTAGTATAGTGGAGAGAGCAGACGTGTTCTGATCGACTAGGTGTTGCCGGGACGCCGCCGCCGGTTCGCCAAAGGGCACGCCGTATCACAAGGATGTCGTCGTCGCCGCCGTGTTGCGGTGCGACAAGGAGGCAGAACACCTTCAGTTTCCGCACCGTATCGTGTTCGTGCCGAGCGCCTAGAAAAAATGGTTCAGCCCAATAGGACGGGCAGTTGGATTCACGCTCAAAACTAACTGTCCTCTGCTCCACAACTAAATTTATGAGACAACTTCACAATCATTGTATGAGTTGCTGTTGCCATGCAACTCATAATATTCCTTTTTTACATGCACAAATTAAGAGATTTTATTGCTCATCAGACGACAACTCATTAGACAAGTGTTGTGTTGAGTCGACCCAATATTATGTGTCAATGCATGAGACGACCTATCAAACGACACCAATGTAGTTACCCTAACCTTATTCGGTTACAGAGAAGCTATCCTCCTATGAAGGCAAGCCTTTGGGAACTAAAGATTCTACCAGGCACAGAAGTATTGTCGGTGCACTTCATTATCTAACATTGACACGTCATGATATTGCATATTCAGTCAACAAGGTTTGCCAATTTTTACTTGCTTCTCCTAGTTTGCATTGGTCAGCAGTAACGAGAATATTAAGATATATTAAGTTTCAGCAGGCTTGGGTTTAAAATTCAGGAAGGATAAATCTATCTCAACTAGGTGGTACCCCACATGTTGCTGCGACAAATTTTTAAACAAAATTTGAGGTGAAATGTGAAAGTGGAAACAACATTATATATGAATCATGTTATTTTGTTGAGAGTGGATCATTCTAAAATGATTGATCTGACATGTATTTCAACTGCGGGAATTTTGCGGTGTGCTACTCACAAATATATGCTATTAGCCACAGAAAATCGGTTAAAGACATAAATAGATGGTTTGGTGGATGATGACATGACGTATAGTCGATGGTGGCATGACGTATAGTGAGTTATGTTGTGGAATGCTTGCATGTTGAGAGAAATATTGGTAGGACTTGTAGTAGGTACCGATTATATAGTTGTTTATGATTAATGGTTTTTCTCATGCGGATTGGGCTGACAGTGTAGACGATAGACGCTACTGGTGGATTTGGTATTTATTTTGGTAGCAACTTGGTTTCATGGAGTGCTAGAATTAAAACAGGCCACTGTACCAAGATCAAGTGCAGAGGCAGAATATAAATATATGGCAAATGCTACAGCCGAGATTATTTGGCTAGAATCTTTGTTAGCTGAACTTGGGATTCAGTTGAGAGAGGCTCCATCTTATGGTGTGACAATTTGGGTGCTACGTACCTTTCTGCAAATCCAGTTTTTCATGCTAGAGCCAATCATATCGAAATCGACTTTCATTTTGTGTGTGTGAGAGAGAGTTATTGGTAATCAACTTCAAGTTCGGTTTATATCTACCAATGATCATCAGATAGGTAGATAGCCACTAGGGGAAATCCCAAAGATGCCGAGTGCCTAAAACACTCGCAAAGAGCAAAATCTTTACCAAGTGTAACACTAGGCAAACAGCACTCAACATTTTTATACTCGGCAAAGAGCTTCCTGTTCGCAAGTTTGAATGAGCATTTGTTGACAATCTAAATCTTGAGAAGAAAGATTGTGGTTAGATTGCGGGAGGGTGTTAGAGTTAGTTTGTGTCTCTCCCTATCTACACTGCATGTAATCATGATGGAGTTGGATGAGAATCTGGTTGGTTATAGATATAGTGTTTGAGCCTATTACTTTATGTATATATACGGTACACAACCAAACCAGATTCTCTACAACTCGCCTTGTAATCTCCTAGGCCGGTTTTGCCTCTATATAAACATGCAACCACCACACGTTCTCTCCAAATTTACACTCTGCTCCGACGCCGTCACCGCCGATCGAACCGCCGACGCTGCCGCTACGCCGACTAGATCATCTACCCCAAGGAACCCGAGGTGAGCTCCGCGCCAAAGCCTCCGCATTTTAATTTTTCCTTGGAGCTAGGGCACTGCACAGCACGAACGCCGAGTCGTCGCCGGCCACCACACGGCCGTGCACACCCGCGCGGCGCGACCCATCCGCACGTACACGGCCTTGTTGCGCCGTCGACGACCGCGCGCCACCGTGCTCCGCTTACCCGCGTTCGCTACTGCGTGCCAAGCGCACGTCCCTAACACCCTGTCCAGACCGCGCCTGAACGGCGGCGGACAAGCATGGTGCCCAGACCGGCCTTTTCCCCCTTGTACCAGCTGTGTGCCATGCATGGATGGCTTCATGCATGCCGTGCCTTGTTGCAGCCCTGCCGTAGGTCGCCGCTGCCATCATCTGAACCCATCGCTCTTCGCATATATAGTCGCATGCCCTGGCCCGTTCCTTTGCCGACCAAGCCGCACCGTGCTCTGCTTCCCGCGCGTTCGCGTGGCGCGTGCACGCACAGGTCGGCCGGCTGAACGCCTGCACGTATACGAACTCATTTACTTGTCCTGTTAATTTGTTATACGTAAAATTAATGACACATCCAGTGCGTAACGTAAACTAAAGACGACACATTGCAACGCATGGTGCATTGACACAATGTTATTCTGTAGATTGAATTATTGCTTTCAAAATGAACAAATGTCGATAGACAACTACAAGCGATTTGCTCCTTCGCATGGCTGCAATTAGTCCTTTGCTAGTTGGGACAAAGATAAGTTCATTAAGTGTAACACCCTAAATTTTCAGTTTTGCAATTGAATAAATCTGTTAATTTTTGTTACGCTTGTTTAAGGTTTAAGGATCTATTATGGGTCAATGTGACTTTTAAGCACATAACTGTTTCTGAAATTAAATTAATTAATAATAGCAGCCATTTGTTACATGAGTGCATTGTTCTTGGTTGCTTGGATTCAAATTTGTATTTGAATTCATTTGTTTGCTCTCTTTTCGAAATGCAAAACCTTTCCTTTTGCTTTCAGTCGACCTAAAAGCAGCAGCAAAAAACGCGCAGCCCAGCCAATCGTGGCGGCCCAGTTGGCCCAAGCTGGCCCGCCGCAGCCGCCGACAGGTGGGGACCACCTGTCATCCCCAACCTCCAACCGAGACCGAGCCGGACTCGAGACCTCGAGTCCGTGCCGCACTGCGTCCAGCACCGCCCGCACGCCTAGGAGCCTCCACCTGGCCCTATATAATGCACCTCCGCACCACGAGACCCCTTACCCCCAAACCCTAGCTGCCATTGAGCTCTCCAGCGCCGCGCCAACACTAGCCGCGCCGCCACCGCTGTTCTCCCTCGCTGTCGCCTCTCTGCCGCCAAGAAGAGCACTTGGAGCTTCGCGTGGAGGTTCGTAGCCCGATTGTGCAGTTCACGTGCGCCTCGTGCTCACCTTCGCTCCTGCGCGTTCCCCGGAGATGGCGCCACCGTGCCGTCCGCCTTGTCAAGCCGCGCGTCGTTTCGCCGTCCGAGCACTCGTCCCGATGCACTATATAGGTTCAACATTCTCCCAGCAGCGTCCAGAGACTAACGACGTTCGAATATGTGTCAGGAAGCTCGAAAACGGGCTACGCCGGCGAGCCTGCCGCCGTGTGTCGCAGCCCGCCGCCACCTGTGCCGCCGCACACCGTTTCCCATCGCTGCCAGCCGTTCATCTCCCGATCAGTGGCCCAGATCACATCCACCTCGGGTCGATCCGGCGTGTACCGGTCAACCCGCGCCTTTCAGCCGCCATTTTGCATAAGAGCACCCGCGCTTAGTAGTTTTTGCATCATCCAGCAAGTTAGTTCAAAGACCTTTAGGTCCTGTTTCATATGGTTCAGACCCCAATCTTTCTAGTTTTCACTACCAAGGTCCTGTTTTGCGCTGCAGACCTTTAGTTTCTAGCGTAATCTTGTTTTAGCCCTCGATTTCTCGCAGTTTAGACCCTATAAGTTTAGTTTTTGCTTATACAATTTAGCTCTGTTTTTAGTGTCCTTTATGTCCACGCGTTCGTCTTGATGAGTAGATTAATTTAGTACAATTTTTGCTTCTGTTTGAAATTATTGGTATACTATTTCTTATTTGTATTATTTCTTTGCATGTACTTATGTGATGTGTAGAAATGGTGAGATCAGCACTCTACGTCGTCGCGCTGGTCGTGGCCGTCGCCATCATGCTGACCTCGACGCAGGCGAGCTTCACCTTCACCGAGGAGGACCTTGCATCGGATGACTCCATGTGGGCGTTGTACGAGCGTTGGGCCACGCACCACGAGGTGGTGCACGGACATGGTGAGAAGGCTAGGCGCTTCCCCATCTTCAAGAACAACACGCGTCGGATCCTCAACAGGTATGACAAGAAGGGAAAATATGCCATCAACATCTTCGGTGATTGGACCTTCGACGAGAAGATTACTTTTGCGACAGGGTTAAAAGAGAGTGACCAAGATTGGGAATGTAGTAGCACACTTCATTTTAACCCGGTCTTACTTTCGAGTGGCAAGAGTAGCACACTGCATTCCTTGCCCAAGGGAGAAATGTAATTCACTTGCAACATACTTTCCACACTTCATTTATGTCATGATTTCTAACATATTTTATATACTTTATATTATGCCAGGTGACAATTTCTGAAGTGTCACAATGCACTCTAAATTCTCAAAGAGCTAGCTAAAGGCCCGTACAGCTAAAACAGCTATTTCCTCATCATCAACAAATAAATATAAGCAAAGTTCAGTTCGTGAGGCATTTGAAAGATGTGACATTATATTGCACTCAAAACCTGTGCTGTTACAAGTCAATGTATAACAATTGATCGAGTCAATCTTCCCATCAACAATTTTACTTCATTTTAACCCAGTCTTACTTTCGAGGGGCAAAAGTAAAGGTTAAAAAATTGGAAACACAGCTCAAATGAATAGTTGCAGCCTTGCAGGTTTACCTTAAACATTCAGTTTCAGTATAAACTATAAGAAACTGGTATAAAATCATTCATTTTTTTTATCATTCATTTTTTTAAAAAAAATCATTCATTGAACGGATGTTTCAGTGCCAGAGGATTTTCAGCTGCAACAAAAAGCTCGTGTGATGAATCTCTACTCCTAAAAAGTATGAAGTGGAGAAAAAAACCTGGTACGTCGTTTTTCCTCTCCGCCCGTGCGTCCGCCCCCGCGCGTCCGCCCTTCCGCTCGGTCCCACAGCATCGCCACGCGGTCGCGTCCGCCCGCCGTCCTCCGTTCCATCCTCCTCGTAGATCCCGTCGGGAGGCGGCGTCCATCGTCCCCATCCACTTGAGCGCATCTGCATACGAGGGCGCGCCCCTCACGACTCCACGGTCGTCGCTCCTCCCGACGCCGTCACGACCGTCCGATCGGATCAGGAACCCGCGCCACCGTTGTCCGCGGCGGCCACGACTCCGCGCCGCCGGCGGCGGCACGGACTCCACGCTGTCGCTCATACGCCGCCGCGCCGTTACCCACGCTCGTCGCTCCTTCCACCGCCGCCGCCGTCACCACCATTCAGGGTTACATTTATTTCATGCTCATCTCAGTTTCGTAGGGTTCTTGCCACTCGAGTTTCTGATGGTTTCATGTCCGTCTCAATTTCATGTTCACAGTTCTTCAGTTCCCAATCCTGTTGATTCTTGGTCCGTCCAGAGGTGAGTAGTTAAGGGTTCGTCATGGTTTCATTCACACAAATGGCATTTACACGTATGAACTTGTCAAATGTTTCTGCATTCCTCTTGTGCGTGCTTCCTGTTAGTAGCAAATAATTTTGCTTTAATATTTAAGTCCAGGTAGATTGCCCGACCTAATTGTCAGAATTGTCATAACACCATGTTTTCCATGTGGCAACACATCTGCGTAAACATAAATATTAATATTAATGTATTCTATATATATGGTTGACAGTGATTGCTTGACAGTGAGTTCTGTTTACCAGTTAGGTTGTAATTTCATTTTGATGGACCACCAGTCACCATAGACCCGGTCTGGGATTCCTTTTGGTGACCTCACAAACACATATGAGAAAGGTGATAATTCTTGGTTCCACTGTCATCTCACAGTTGCACACATGTTTCTTTTTCAATGGTCTAACCACGATTTGCCAGGAGATCGGCAAGAAGAAGATTCCAATGTTCATAAGAGGCAAAGGGATAAAGAACATTATGCAACAATGTCAAGAGAGCAGAAGGATGAACAAAAACAGAAGGAACGTGAAAGGCGGAGGAAGAAGGCCCTAGCAATTGGTAATCAGCCAGGTCAAGTCCATGTCCTAAGTTTTTAAATTATTTTTCAATTATAAATGCATGTTTTTTTACCAGATCTTAGTGTCCCGGATGATGGAGATTTGTATTTGCATGTTTTTTAACCAGATGTTAGTGCCCCAGTGGATAAAAATGAAGATGATGAATGGCTCCACAGGGGACATTTGACACAAAACGATAACCGACCGGGTTCAGGTTCGTTTCATCTGGTGATCACTCCAGAAAAGGTGTTTGCAACAGATCTTGTGTAAGAACTGATTTTTTTTGAACCGGTGGATGGATATGATGATAACGAATGGTTCCATCAAGCACAAATGACTCAAAACAATGACCGAGGTTCATCCTATACATGCGGTTTAGGTCTATGTTTGTCTCATTCAATAGTTCTTACCAGGTCGCTGTATACCCATTGAAGCAGGTGACAATAAAACATGGCGTATATAAGAATTTGTACACTTTTTATATGACGTGAACTTGATCTTAATTTTGCAAGATGGATCAGCTATGCAGCAGCGCAATAGCTCAAAAATCCTAGCTCGAATCAGTGCATCAAGTGTTGTTTTATCTACACAGATTGGGTAGTTAGGAGATAGGTTATATTATTAGTTAGAATTATTGGTTAGTAAGAGGATAATTAGTTTCACCATATTACATGCACTATGTGGAACAACGGAAAGTTTGTTCATCATGTCAATTATTTTTGCATCACCTTCAACATAGCTTAATCTGCAAGGTTATGTGCATCAGGTTAAATCTTATTTTCTGTTGATTACTCTCGGCTGTTATTTTTTAGGCTTTATGTTTGATGTGAACTTGACCACATGTTTGTTACACATAGCCGGGGGTGAGGTATTGAACAACGCAGAGACCAACGACGAAGGCAAGGTACGGAGTTGCATTTATACAACTATTGATGGAGGTAAATGTGTTGTTACTTCTGTGACCTCTGATAAATGTTAACTGCTCTATGCATGCTAATAGTTCAAAAGACCTTGCTCGTATCAGTGCATAAAGTGTTGTTAATCTAAAAATTGTTAATCTACGCAGATCGAGTAGTTAGCACATAGGATACTTAGTTAGAATTATTAGTTAGTAAGAAGATGATATTGTTAGTTGTAATTGCATCTGCTGTAACATAGCGTATATTGGGAGCTCAATGTGCAAGGCTATGTGCATCAGGTTAAATATTATTTTCTGCAGATTACTCTCACCTATTATTTTTGTTGACTTTATGTTTGATGTGAACTTGACCACCTGTTTGTTACACATAGCTAGGGGTGAGGTATTGAACAACACAGAGACCAACGTCGATGGCATAGATGAGAGTTGCATTGATACAACTATTGATGGAGGTAAATGTGTTGTTAATATTGTGACCTCTTAATTCCCGTTGATTACTACCAGCTGGTATTTTATCTGATTATGGTAAGTGTTCTATGCATGCTAATTAATATATATACTAGGGTCGTGCCCGTGCGTTGCTATGGGCGCAACAAATTTCAGTTATGAGCATCAACCTTTTAACACAATAACACAAGATATTTATTTTTTTATGTAAATTTTATGTTTCTCCAAGGTTTCAGTTAATATCAATACTACATTTTAATCAAGTCACACAACCGAGCAATGAGTAAACATGCCAAATGCTCCAATGTAAAACCACTTGCAGGACCCCTCAGTCCATCATCTAAAACTTTCAGGCGCAACTGATACTTTTCCTGAGTTCAGATGAATTTTAATTATCAGTTAAAAATTATAAGACCCAAGCTTAGCTTAGAAGTTTAGCTCAAATTGAACATTGCACCTATTCACCTTTAGCTGAGCTTCAGAACGAGCAGTTCTCTCAGCAATAGCAAGTTTGTCACGAAGCTGCTGCATCTCACCCTGCAGAAGCAGTTTTTGTTGTAAGACATTTAAATTACATTTTACTTTGCATTGATAACCACATATGTGATGTATGAAACAGCTTAAGCATCCTACCTGCATGAACCTTTGCTCTTCGAGCCACTGTTTAACAGGCATTACTTTGTCATTAGCATCTTTCCATTCATTTGCAACTACAACAGCAACCCTGTTCTCAGTAACTTTTGCCCGAGCAAGTTCCCAGTCAAGAATTTTCTTTTCTTCCTAATTTTGTCATGATCAGAAAATACTACAAGTCAGATGCTTGTGTAAAGAACTAATGAAATTGCAGAAATTGAACAGATGAAGGATAGTATAGTAGATTACATTCATTTCTTGAAATTTCCGTTGGTAATCTCTAACAGCATTGGCAGCTGCACCACCTTGTAGAACAGCCTCTTCCAGCTCTCACAGTTTGACTCAGCTTTTCTACTTCTGCAACTTTTTGGCGGTGCAACCTGTCCAAGATCTTATTTTCTTCCTGTGAAACAGTACAATAATAACCAACAAATTAGTTTAATTGACTTGTTATTTTATTGTAAGAACCATGTAATATACAATATACTCTGCTTACCTGGCAAATTTCAATTTGAATCATCAACTCTTGGTTCTTGTTTTGCATGTCATCAACCATAGCAGCTTTTGCCATTGCAATCTGTACAGTCCTGATTTTCAGTATCATGCACAATGGCATCACATAGTAACACACCTGGTTAAATCTCAAGAAAATCCTGTTCTGGATTGTAGCAGACCTTTTCTGTTCATCTCAAAAACGTAACTTGTTTGAATTCATTTTCTCATGTTTTTATCCGAAAATGACGATTTGTGCTTTATTTCTATTATTAACAAGGAAATTTCTTTTATGGTGATTTTTCTTATAATGTTAATATCAAGCCCGTAGCAACGCACGACCATCCACTCCCGTGGCTTCACCCGCCTGTGGCTCTGCCCGCCCTCCCGTGGCTCCGCCCGCCCGGCTCGCGACGGACGCAGATCCGGTGCCGTCGCTTCTTCAAGGCACCACGTACCTTGCCTTCTTGCCATGAGCTCAGGCAGGCGAGCGGAGGCCGTGGTGGCAGGTGGGAGGAGTGGGACCAGGTGTGGTGGGGCCGCTTCATAGTAGAAGATGCAGCAAAATGTCTAGGAATAAACTATCTTAGCACATTTTTTTACCATACTGATTAAACTATCTTAGCTTCGGTGCCTTTTCTACTCTAAATACTGATTAAGCTATGATTAGCACATATTCAATGTATCACCATATTATCTAATCACATAGGCACCATACTCCACAGGCGCTGCTGCTTATGGACGTCGCCGTCTTCTACATCACATAGGCACCGCTTCTCTGGTACATGCTTTTCGTTCTCCAGTAGGTGCTAATTCCTGAGGATGCAGTGATCTGATAGCAGGATTAGAGACGTCCCATCCTTCCCATCGAGGTGCTCACACACTCAGTAGTTCTTCCTTTCACTGCAAATTGATCCATCGATATGTGTAGCTGATTGTTTTCTAGCACTTAGAATGTGGTATTTCATCGATATGTGCAACTGATTGTTTTCTATCACTAAGATCCATTGATATTGTTGCATTCATTGATTGTTTTGCTTCTTCATGATGGCAGTGTGATTCACAGCTTTCTGAGTCTGTATACTAATATCGTGGACACCAAGCATTGCAGCAAAGGACTAATACTGTGGGCACCATAATCTAGGAGCAGGCGTCGGCTTGTAAACTGAAGATCTTCAGCAGCGAAGGTAAATTGCTTGTTTCTTTCTTTTACTGAAAGCTGGTAGTGAGATTCACGAACCTGGAGAAAGTCACCTCTCCTGAAATCTAGCTTCTAAACTCCTTTGTGAATAATTTCTAAACTCCGCAGGAATGTACTTTGGTCCTCTAAAGATGTGCATTCCAAATAGGCTCAAGAAGTTAAAATGCTGCTGACGTTCAACATCAGGTCAACTTTCTTCACTATAAAAATGAGTGACAGTTGTGTTTGTATATTTAGGAAGCAACGGTCTGTTGAAAAGGTTTCTCCCGCACATTATATTTTTATCATGTCAGCATCCAAAGAACTATTGTTAAAATTGACAATCTGTTGAAAAGGTTTATTCTTTTCTTTTCATAATTCTCTGTGTGGTGGTCTTTAGTGGATCTTGGTCTTGTTCATAGTTCTATGCTCTCAAGGCTGCAGAAAAATATTTATGAATTGAATTTGTTCCAGGGCAACGTCGTGTGAAATTTTAATATGCCTTCTTCATTTTCCCACATTATCTTGATTGGTATGAACAGAGCTAGCTTTTGTGCATCTGGAATGAGTTATTTAGCTAGCTTTCCAATGGACATACATGTCTGTAACATGTACGAAATGGTTCCGTTACGAAAATTGAGTTATTCCGACTATTTAACCGTAACTCACATGTATCATCATGCAAATTGATTCTACAGTTTCAGAAGAAGCAACAGTGATAAATCTACTTGGTGAAATGGATCATTATCCATCTAGGTCGTATTTTCTTCCTCAGGGCCTGGTTATTACAGCATCGAGACATCCTCATTTTTTTGTTATTTTCTTCCTCAGGGCCTGGTTATTACAGCTTTTGTCTAACCATTGTTTTTTTATACCCTCTTTGATCCAATTCTACTTGAGCTCAAATTCATTTTGGTTGATGTTGTAGTTTAATGGAGCTAGCTACCATTTGGCTCATCCATCAAGGTCAGGTGGGTGCTTGATCAACATTTCACGAAGTTAACCTGCCTCTTTGGTATGTGCTAACTGCTAAGCAATTGAGAAAAAATGATCCTACAAGAAATCACCTGAATGTGTAGCTGTCTTGTTGAAATATTTGTAGAAATCCCTCTCTTGACCTTAAGTTAATTATCCAAAAAATTAATTCATGCACGCCTCTAGCTACATAGTTTAGGTGGGTTGCAACACTTGATTATGATTTTCAGTCACTCAGATTCAGAAAATAATGAGGAATAAGGTTTATACACTTTTGTTCAGAAAATACTTATTTGAAAATGTTATATACGTTGGACACTACTGATTTGGAGGAGGTATACATGTGATCTTTCATGGATTGAGCTGGTCCTAATGTTACAGAGACTAGAATATGGAACATCCCTCACCTTTTTGTAGGGTCAGTAAGTAAACAGAATGCTTACACCCAGATTATTATGAATTGTGAACTTCAGATCCTTTGCGCAAGTTTGGGTCGATGCTTAAATCTTGCAGAGCTTTCTCGTTTACTTGATCTATTCTTTCCCAACGAATTAGTACTTAGAAATTCTTGTGGTTTTGCAGGTCCGAGCATGCTTGTGGAGCTTCCCTAACCTATATGTTCAGAAGAGGGTGATGTGAACCATAAACGTTGTTCAAAACATTACAGTGTAAAGGCTAAAGTGGTAACCACAATTAGAAAGCTAATTGGAATGTGCTTTTGGTGCATTTTGTATTGTCACGATATTCAGTTTCCTTCATAGGGGATTAGGGGGTGATGTCATTTTCATGGTTCTCTATATTTGAAATCAAAGCAGTATTACGTATTACTGATATTTGAAAGAAAATCAGCATCTTTAAAGTTGGTATAATCAGCATATATTTTTATTGCTTGTTGGGAGTGGAATTCCTAAGTATAGGGTATCTGAGAATGGCACTTCCTATTTACAAATATGTTTATAATTTCAACCTATCTAAAGTTTTCCTTGGTCTTGTATTCTTTATTTAGGTAGTAGGTAGTTCTTTCTCAAAATTATTGTGTATTTGTGCTAGCTTTCGTCCTTGTAAAATTGAGTTGTTGACTTATATGAAACAATTTTTTTCTAGGCTCCCCGAACCGACAGCTATTGACTAAGGCCAATGTGCTCACAGGTCATAACTAATGCACCTCTGCTGGCAGGAATAATAGTATGGTTAATTGGTTATGGCTCTCTCTTAGAACACCATAATGAAGATAGATCAATCAGACCATTGACAGACAAGTTAATAATTTTTGTGTGTAAATGTGCTCTCTATTGACAGACAACTTCACAATAAATAGTAGATCCGAAATTATGTGTTGTCAGTCAGAAGTGACATGCTATATACAATGTGTGCATCACTTACCTTTGTTGTTACTGTGCATGTGTGTACATGCATTGCTATGGGAGCTGAAAATCTTTCAATGCTATATGTGCCATGTCCATTTTGACATTAGTATGTAAAAAGTTGATATTTATTAATCTTGGTGAGTCATAAAATAATATGTTGCCAATATCAGTGGTTTAGTATAATGTTTTTCGCTTTAGAATTTTTTATGGCCCGTAGCAACGCACAGGCATGATCCTATAGTTCAAAGGAAAAAAGTGCGCACGGGAGGCGCCGTGCGTGCCCCCTCGATCCACCGCTGCCTCGTGATTGGACATCAGGCGCTCAGCTCTTTTTTCCCCGTGATCCTCGTGATTCCCGTGATTCACCCCCAGGGACGGAGGCAGACGTTAGGGCGGGGTGGGCTCGAGCCCCCCTACAGCCCTACCAACTCAGCAATCCTAGCTTCATCACTGCCCCTAGCGCCTCGGCTCCCTCGCGTCCCCGCGCCGCGTGTCTTGAGCCCGCGCCTGCCTCATCCAATCACGCGATGCCACGAGGGGGTGCGCACGGCTCCTCCAGTGCGCACGGCGTGCACCTCACTTTTTTCCTAGTTCAAAACGTGGTCTCAGTTTCTCAGATTCAGCTACCACAACCTACTGTCAGCAAGAACTTACCGTCCGCGTCACTCCCTCCGCCTCTGCTCGGCAGAGCCATGGCCTTTTTACCGCTTGTGTCACCACTACGGGAAACCGGGGTTTGCCATGCGCCTCGGGCGCACGGCAAAGGGTAGAAAACGCACGACAACGGCTTTGCTGTGCGTTTTCTACCAAGGCGCACGGCAAACAGCGCACGGCAGATTTTTGCACGGTAAAGTTATATTGCGTGCGCGTTCTCAGATCACGCACGGTGAACACGCTTTGCCGTGTGTCACATGCAGCGCACGGCAAAAAAAAAAGAACTGACGGCGCGCGGGTCCTAACGGCTGGCCAGCAATTGTCGTGCGCCCCCGGAAACACACGGCAAACAATTTTTAACAAAATAAAAAAATAGTCTCAGCCCCACCCCAGCCGGCCCCACCACCGTAGGTTGCCGCCGTCGTCAGGCCGCCAGCGTCCGCCGCGACCACCGCTGCCGCCAGCCAGCCGCCGCCATCGCAGGTCGCCGCCACGCCGTGGGCCGGGAGAGGTGGGGCTCTTCCTCCGCCCGCTCCGTCCGCGCCGCCGTGGTGAGGAAGACCGTCGTGGGAGGAGCTAGGGAGCACCGCCGTGCGCCGATGAAGAGCAGGTACCGCGCGGCCTCCCCTCCTTCCTCCAGCTCAAGATCCAGCCACCGGATCCGCCTCCGCTGCGGATCCGCGCCGCCGAGAGTCGTGCGGAGAGGATGGAGGCCGTCGGGAGCACGGGCCTCCGCGCCCGCCGCCGGATCTGCGACCGCCGCCGGGAGCTCGGGCGACGGCGGTGGAGAGGAGGGGGACGAGGGGAGAGGAGCCGGCGTGGCGGGGAAGAGAGGAGCCGCCGTGGATCTTGAAGGCTTGGACCACCGCCCGCCGCGGTCGGGAGGTCGCACCGCCGCCGCCGCGGCCGGGAGCTCGGGCCTCCGCCTCCGCGGTCGGGAGCTCGAGCCTACGGTGGGGCGCGGGGGAGCCCGGCCCCGTGATCTCCTCGATCCGCCGCGAAGCTCCTCGATCCGCTGGGAGATCTCGGAAGGGAGAGGAGGAGGCGGCGGGATGAGGGGGAGGGGGGCTGGCTGCGCTGCGCGAGGGTGGGAGGGGCGGCCGGGCGGGTCCGCTGTAGAAGATAGGGTTTGGGGGAGGGGGATATTTATATAAATTTCACAGTGAATTATGATCGTCCGATCGCGAGATCGACGGTCCCCAGCGGCTGGGGTTGTAGTGGACCGGAGGGAGATTGTGGGCCGTGCGCGGGGATGAGGAATTTGTTTTGGGCCGCTAGAACTATGGCCGGTTGGTGGGCCTTTGCCGTGCGTGGGGAACTTTGGCGCACGGCAATGATCCTCTTTGCCGTGCGCCATACAATAAAACACATGACAAACATTTTTGCATTATTAAAAATTTTGTAATGCATTTGATATTTTAAAATTATCAAATGATTTTCAAAAAACACCAAAATTTTACATAAATCATTTTTCACTCATTTTTCACTTATTTTATTCTATTATTTGAATCACTTATAGTTCAAATTTGGTTTCTTTGAAAAAATTGCTATGAATGCAATTAATTAGTTAAATATAAAAAATAAATACAAAAATCTACCAAATTTTACCATAAAGTATCACATGTTTTATCTATTGAGTAGAAAATATTTTAAAGTGAGAAGAAATTTGTTTTGAGGGCCAATTGGATTTGGGGCTTAGGAGAACATATATATGGAAAAAAAACCTTTGCCGTGCGTCATAACAAAAACGCACGGCAAAGAGGTATCTTTGCCGTGCGCCAAATAGAAAACGCACGGTAAAGACCTTTTTCATTTATCTTCATTTCAATCTCATAATTAGGGTTAATGTATTAAAATTATCAAATAGATCCAAAAATTTACCATAAATTAAAATGAGGCAATATATGTTGTATATTGCCTAAATAAAAAACTTTGAATTCAAATTAAAATTTGAATTTTACTACGGCTACAAACTGAATCAAGTGGCTCTCAACACTCTGAAACTTCTAGCGAGATCTTCGGTTTCTAAACACCATCCATGACAACTTGCTCCAAACACTCTATATGATTTATCACAAGCTTCACATAGGATACCATGAGACCTCGACGAATCTCATGATTTTAAAACTTTATTTGCATTTTATACAATTAAAAACATTGCAACCACATATGGGTTTTCATGATTCTCGAACAACATGTTTAAAATTTCATCCAATTTCATGGATAAGGTCTTAAAAATGATTCAATTACATGAATATGATTTTTCCACAAACTTTACTACATTATTTTATGCACTTGCAGTTCAAATTTGACGTATACGACAAAAATTCTTTAAGTGACACATAATTGTTAAAAATAGTAAATTAATCGAGACATGTATAATATTAGAGTACAAAATAATGTTCTTGAAGTGGAGAAATTAAAAGAAGTACAAAAAATAAATTTTTTAAAAATACTTTGTCGTGCGCCATGGGAAAACACACGGCCGGCAAAGGCGATGAACAAGCTAACGGGGTTAACGGCCGGTGGGAAAAAAATATTTGCCGTGCGCCACAAAAAAACGCACGGCATACTATTTGTTTGCTGTGCGCCAACATGGAAACGCACAGCAAACTTTTTTTTTTGCCGTGCGCCCGAAAATATGCGCACGGCAAAGATCGAAACGATCGGCGATCATCGATTTTCCCGTAGTGCACCTCGTCGAAAAGTTGTTGTTCAATAAAAAAGCCCCGACGACCTTCACCCCCTTCACCGCCTCTCCCTCCTTGCGACGCCATCGGGCTGCCGCCGCCGCTCCCTCCGTGCACCGCTAGGCCGCAGCCGCTCACTCTCTCCCTTCGTAGCTGTCGGGCCGCTACCGCTCCGGCTCTACCTCCCTGCACCGCCGGCCTGCCGCCGCTCACTTCCTTCTTGCGCTCCACCATGTGCTCCCGTCCCTCATGCTCCGCCGGTAGGCGATAGACGGGCAACTGACATCTTGGCAGCCAAATTCCCGAGACTAGCATCTTTCTCAACAAATCGTAACATTTCAGTCCAAGGCCTGATGCAAGCAGAATACCTGGATGATCTATTTATCTTGCCCCTCTCCCAACAGGCTCTGGAAGACCTTATGGAGCTCCAAGAGCTAATCCAATCAGTAGAGATCAACGAGGATGAAGTGATGAACAAGATATATGGCGGCCCAACTGGAACGGTGAGTTCACCCCCAAAAAATTTAAGCACCTACATCTACGACTTCATTCAAGCACATCCTGTCTTCAGGATGATATGGAAGTCAAGTTGCATACCAAGGGTCAAATTCTTTGCCTGGTTAATTGTGGTGGATAGGCTGAACACGAAAACAATGCTAACTAGAAGGCACATTGGAGAACGAGAGACGATGACTTCTGTGTATTGTGTGTCACCAGAGAAGAAGAAACTATTGAGCAGCTTTTCTTCACTTGTCCCTTCGCTAGAAGCTGCTGGGCCACCCTCAGTTTCAGCTGGGATCCCTCACTCAGATTAGAGGACAGGTTTATTCGGGCAAAGACTGCCAATGGGCAGGATTTCTTTACAGGGCAGCTCTGATTGCAGCGTGAGCGTGGGAATTATGGAAAATTAGAAACGACAAGGTCTTTGCTAGACATGAGCCGATGCATGCGCACTGGTTTTGTAACTTTAAGAGTCAATGTCGCTTACAGTCTGTTAGATTTAGGGCAGACCTTAGGTCTTCCTTCTGCTTTTGGCTAGATGCTTCCAGTTAAGAGTCTTGTAAGTAACTCTAAACTTGTGTTTGTTATCTTTTAATGAAATGTTTTTTACTGTGGGGATCTCCCCCACAGTTGCCCGGTCAAAAGAACATATCATTCAAGTATTCAACGTAAAACATGCAAGCAATCACGCCCATCCGGCCATCAAACAATTGAAACCTACAATAGTTCAATGTAGCAGTCCAAAAACACACCGATATGCACTCCTTGCCATTTAATTTTTCAATAATTTCAACATGTTTACAGTTCCAATAGGGCTAGGGCTGGCATAAAAGCTCGAGGCTCGTGAGCTAACTCAGCTCGTTCATAGGTTTGGCTCGGTTCAGCTCGGCTCGATCTTCAAACGACCCGAGCCGAGCCTCAATTATTTCAGCTCATTTTCTTAACGAGCTAGCTCGTGAAATGCTCGTGATATATTCGATTAGCTCGTTAGGCTCGATAAAGATGAGAATACCAAAATTATTTTTTTATGAATAGAGTTCTATTACTATTATTTGGTTAAAATAATCTTATTGTTCAACTTGTAAGTCAAATCTCATACTAATTAAATCTATTTGAGCTCTCAAATATCCATATTATCCTATTTTATTGACTTATGTTACATATTTTTCATAATATAATTATAAAATAAACTTTTAAATATTGTTAGCATACTTAAGCTATCATATATTGATTAATATTATTTTTAATCATAACATTAATGTTCAATAATATCAACCTCGCGAGCTTATCAAGTCGGCTCGAACTTTCAAACGAACCGAGCCAAACTCAATTTTTAGCTTCTTTAACGAGCCAAGCTGGCTCGGCTCGTTATCAAACGAGTCGTAACGAGCCGAGTTGGCTCGTCAGCCACCCCTAAATAGGCCCTTGATTTAGTTTCGCCCGGGGCCTCAAAACTCAGGACCGGCCCTGTGTGGGAAAAATGGATCTCGAGCAACTGTCTGCTCGCGTTGGGCGGCGGCGTAGCAAGTGGAGGAGGAGAGGGTGGCGACGGAGGACGGTGATGATGGGGAGCAGGCGCATGGGGATGGGGAGCAGACGCAGGGGGACGGGGAGCAGGCGTAGGGGCAAGGAGGCGCGGGACGGGGAGCTGGCACAACCACACAGCATGGAGGTAGCGCAGGACCGGCGGTGGCGGGTTGGCAGCCTAGGGTGGAGCTAGGATTTAAGGATAGGGGGCAATGAACAAAATAATTTGCTATTTTTAATTTCTTCTCTAATTGATTTCTTCACTTTTGGAGCATATATATATCCTTAGAATTTTCTTTTAGACACATGGTGAAGTGTATTTTGCATTTTTTAGAGCACTTTCTAGTACAATCTCGTTATATAAAGCCAAAAGTTTGAATATTTTAAAACAATTACCCCTATTTAAGGAACCTGGGGTTCATTATGACCTTATAAAAATCATACTTAAAATGTTAACCACCTAAGCATAAAGCATATAAACAAATTAAATTAAAATTATATACTCTAACACAGCTAATGATCTACTTAAGCTAAATTAGGAGGGAGTATAAGAGACTTTAGTAGGATGTTGGGGGGTGACTGGCCCCTCTCAGCCCCCCACCGTCCGCCCCTAATGGCATCGGCGTAGCAAGGGGAGGAGGAGGGGAAGGCGGTGCAGGGTAGTGCGGCGGGGGCGTACCAAGGGGAGGAGGCACATGCACAAGGCGTTGAGGGGCGGCGCAGGGGGTGTCGAGGAGGCGGTGCAGAGGTAAGGATGCGGACAACTGAAAAATTGGGAGGTGGAGAGGAAGTGGAGCGAGCGGAGAAACCAACGGTGTTGAGGGTGCCTTTGGCACGCCAGCATGAGCAACTTGGCAGGTTGTTTCGCCTGACTGTGCCAAACGGCCTTCCAAAACAGCTTTGGAGAAGTTCGGCCGACTTTGGCGGATCACCTCGATATCCCCGACTCTGGAGAAGTTCGGTAGTGCGAAGCGCAAGGGCAGCTTCCCCGCTCACGCCCTTTGCCAAGGCTGCTGTGACAACCCGCCCAGGAAAATACCGTACTATCGCCTAAACCAATCCACTTTGGTCATTAAGCAATAATAAAGTATCATCCATCGTTGGTTGCGGGTTAATACCCGGTAAATCACTTACAAAGCAACAAGGATCGACATATATGCATTAAAACTCACGCGAAGGCGAGTCCAGAGAACAACATGCGATTAACATCCAAATTTACCCCGAAGGGCTTAATTATTACAAACCGGAGTTTTTGACAGGATAACGAAGTTCAGAGTTTTGAAAACAGTGGAATTAACTAAACGGCACGAGGAAACATCACGGGAGGCCTGCCATGATGCCTTCATTCATCGTCTTCAACCCACTCCAGCTCCCAGCCAGGCGGGATCTCTCCAGGCCACACATCAGCAAAGGCATTACGGAACCACAGATTATAGCAAGGCTGAGTATACTAATACTCAGCAAGACTTACCCGTCGGTGATAACTACTTCACCAACTCTAGACATGAAAGGCTTTTTGGCCACTGGGGTTTCTTTTGCTGAAAAGCAACAAAGAGTATGTCCTTACTTTCAATATTTTAGCACAAGTTCTAGTTGATTATTCCTTTCTAAATTAGCAAGCTAGTGCAAGCATAAGTTGTGCAAACAATTAATCAAGCATAATATTCATCAACTTCCATCATTAGGGATCTCATGGCGTGAGTAAGTAGTCTCAGATAACGGTGAGAGGCCGACAATCGATTGATTTAAACCTTGCAAGGTAGACCTAAACACACGGTAGGGTGCCCCCATGAGGACAACCACCAGGCGGTTCCCAAAAATCTTCGGATTGGGATCGATGTTACAGTTTAAGTACAAGGCTTGCTAGGCTACGCCACCAAGGTCACCTAGCCTCACACACTCGTGGCGAGCCCGGGCCGCAACCCTAAGATTAGTAGCGCAAAGTTCCCGCACCGCCTCATTTAGGTACTAGGCTTACTGCCCATTTCCCGACAAGTGTTTAGTAATGCTCAAACACTTAACCCACGAAAAGCCATTGGACCGGAGCCCACATCCCATGCTCTTACCACATGAGCAATCCATTTAAGGAGATCTTATGATTCCAACATAAGAACCTATTCTCGCGAGTGACAAGCATCACGACTTGTATGATCCTATAGCATAGCAGACTATCGACCTATCATACTAGTAAAGACATAGGTACCTAGGGATCATGCATCTAGGGTTTCATTTCAACTCCTGAACGTAAATGCACAATCATCCATGAGATAGTTGCATAAAGTTTCAAAAACACTTGGTTAATGCAGGGCTTGCCTTCGCCGCCAGGTTAGTGAGGGTCCTCGGTGTCGTCGATCACCTCCACGCATCGCAGCCCGTGTCAGCTCCTCCTCCTCCTCGGCCGCACGAGCGCGTAGTTACCGCCGTGAGTTCTACACGAATGCAATGCAGGTTCGGTGATGGGATAGATTAATTATTTTACCCAACTCTTGTTGGCCATATTCACCTTAACAAATAATTAATTATTAATCCTTTTTTTCATTAAGGTTATTATAGGCATGGGTTTATTCTTTTAATAAACACTTAATTAATATTTTCTTTTATGATTGTTATTTCATGTGAGGATTTATTATTCCACCTTTCAATAGCAAAGGTGTGCACAAAATTTAATTAATTCCACTTAAATTCCTAAAACAGCAAGGAGGTGTATTTATAGATCCTAAATAAGCTATGCAACCATTTTAGAAAGGGTTACAAGGAAAAGGGCACATTTTCCTAATTAATAACATTAAACCTTTAATTGCCTCCAATGCTTTTATTCATACAATAAATTAGTAAAATTCAGTGGAAGGGTTTATTAAGCACTAAACACATATACCAAGCCACTGAACACACATGCATGCTTAGGATAGCTAGGAAATTAAATATACCGAAAATAACAAAAGCTAGCTACTAAAGCAAGATAAATGCATACAAAAATAAATAATCATCCAATTGATTCAACTTTCTCACACAGGTTCTAGGGTCCAAAACTAACCTAGGAATGCAACATATACACTAGAACTGCCATTGGTCTTGGGTTATTCAATTACAAAGAAAAACAAGCATATTTCAAGAATAAATATTTATGACAATTATAAAATTGTGATAATTCACCAGGGGTGTATTTTGGCATAAAAAGGTAACATGAAGAAGTTGGGCACAAAAATATAATTAGTTTTAGCTACAAAAATCATCTAGGCAGATTCTGCATAAATAGAAAACAATTCATATAAAAATATTTACAACATAACTTTGTGCAATTTTTGGTACAGAAGCTAGTCATGATATAACACACAACATATCCAAAATTAGCTACAGAGGACTTATGGATTTTGAGATACAACAGATTAGGTTTTCATAATTCTATTTTTCATGCAAAATTATCAGGAAAAACCATAGACATGCTTTTTTACCAAAGTTGTAGTGCTTTTCACCAGGAATCCAACAAAATTAGGTTTGCATTTTTATGATTTTTATACAGTTTTATATGGATTTTCAAAGATCTGGTCAAAACACACATATGGAGGAGAATCTTTTGCAAGGGCGTCCCTGGAACTTTTCTTTCTATTACAGATAGGCCCTCGCTTTGCAGTTGAACCCTTGAAAAGAAAGAAGGCTAAGCAATTGGGTCCCGGAGGTGCGGCCTCGCCGGACCCGGGCCAGCTGGGCGCGAGGCCGGGAAGAGGTGAGGGCTAAGGGCTCACATTGGTCCCGGCCGGTGACCGGAATCGGGAAGGCGGCGTCTTTGGCTCGGCGGCGACGGGCGGCGCCCGCTGGAGCTCTGCTCCGGCGAGCTCTCACCGGGCAAGGAATGGGACGGGCGCGGATCGGCTCCGATGAGGCTAGGGTAGGTCCCGTGGCTGGATGACGCGTCGGGAATGGCCGGAGGTGGGAGCTCGAAGGGCGCCGGCAATGGCGTGGCGGCGGCAAGATGCACGCTGCGAGGAGGCACGGAGCGGGTTTTATAGCCCGGAGGAGTGGGAGGAGAGTCCCGCTCGAAGGATCCCCGGGTCTGCCGGCGACGGCCTCGTAAGCATGGCGTGGAGATAGCGTCCGGCGGACAAGCGGCGGTCCGGCCCGGCGTGAGGGAGCTCCGCTGGCGTGGATACGTCACGAGAGGTGCGGCGCCTGACATCGGCGGTCGCGGGGCCGCCTCGGCATGCGGCTGGCGGCGCAGACGGCGGCATGGTGGCGGCCGGGCGCGCTCGAGCGCCGCCACGACGTAGTGACACGCGTCTGCTCAATTCGGTTTAGCTGAGTTGACCGCGTTTTCTCCCAAATTTCGAACTGAAGTGCTCTAAGTGGTAAATAGCAAAGTTGTAGATCAAAGATCACTCTACAACTTTTACAAAGGCCGACAGTGTGTTTTGATCACCGTTTGAGCATGAACCGCAGCAAAGTTGCTGGTTTTCATGGCGCTAATGAATAGTAAAAGCTGTAGTTGACCAAGTTTTCACCTTTTCCACTCAAAATTTGAAATGCCATCCAACATGAAAGTTGTGTCCCTCGAAAAACTGGACAACTTTTATATTGGGAGATTTTGAAGTGTTTAGGTGAAATTTGGAGAACGCGGCAAAAGTTCCGGAGGACGTTCAAAGACATCAAAGTTTAAGTGGGGTTTGACCGTGCCTTTTGACCAAGGGTTGACCACAAGTGTGTGGACTTGATCAAGAGGGTCATTAGGGTTTGTTGGCGAGATTTTCGAGGTGATGACCCAGGTTGACCTAGGTTTGACCAATGTCGGTTTTTGACTCAGCTGATTCGGTCATTAGCGTTAATGACGCTAATTAAAAACCTGGGGCGTCACAGCCTACCCCCCTTAAGAAGAATCTCGTCCCGAGATTCGAAAGTACAAGACAAAGTGGGGAGGGGGTTCTCAGATAGAGAGATTACCCATAGAGTTAAGCTGGTGTGGCTTCCCTTGAAAGATCGACTTCCTGCCGTGATCACCCTCACCGCCCGGTTCGATTCTGCCTGGGTTTGGGCTGCATAGGGTTCGGGCACTTACTTATGTAATGCCCGGGTTGTCTACAATTGTAGCAAAGGCGGGGCGGAAGTCCCTTGGGCTTCGAAACTTGTTGCTGATCTTTCTTGACGATACTTTGCTTCTTTCGCTTTCCTAAAATCTCGGCTTGAGAGCGAGTTTCACCTTCGATGAGCTGGCCGATCTTGTCGGTGTCGCAACTTCGTTTGCTCTCACGCGGATGAGTTTCCTTATAGGTAATTTCCCACTCACTTACATCTATCTCAGATAATACCCGCTTGTTGCTCCGACTTTTTCTCTCTTCCTTTCTAATGTCCATTGGTAGTTTCGAGGTGGTAATATAGCTCGGAGGTATTGAGTGACTGATTCACATGATCCACCAACAAATTGAATAAGCGGGCCTGCTCCACCATGGATGCCGATAATGACTGAGAGAGATTGTCTGCCAAACTAGTTTGGGATAGTCCTCTATAACGACCTTGGATGATATCGTACACTATCTGACTTAGCACGGAATTTTGTCCTTCCAACATATGAATTGCACCGACAATGGTATTCATATCAGTCTGGGTAGGTACTCCGGGTGAACAAGGCTCAAAGGATTGAGGCTTCGGTTGCATCGTTGCATCCTAGTAGGCTGGGTCATCCGCTGATCGCAGGATCCGGGCGCAACACTTGGTTTGCGTTACCACGAATGCCTCTGTCTGGGGCGTGGCGGTGGTAGGTCACCACCACGACGCACCAAAACCATTGAGGGTACCGCGGTCGGCCATCCATCCGAAAGTTGAGTTTTCATTAAACACACATTTGTAAGCTTGCTCATAAAATTAACAAGTCGAACATGCAGATTAAAAACTCTTATGGTAGGGCCGGAAACCCAGACGTTTACATCATCTGCTCATGCGAAAAATTCCCAGTTTTGGTCAAGAGGGTGTAGGATTTCACAACTCTAGAGTGGATATAACCCGAGGCGAACTCGTGGTTATCCGTGACGGTAGGAATCACGGGAAAACTCACGGCACCCGCCCTCTAGGCTTGAGGACGACGCAGAATTTAGCAAAGCTTCCACCGATCCTGGTTTGCTCCTTTCTCTCCGAGGGGATTTGGAGTGTATGATCACAGCTCATGGGCGGATAAGCGATGGAGGACTCTCAAACCTTGACTTTTAGAGAACCTTGATTGCTCAAGAAAACTCTACTTCCACTTCTTCAACTTCGCTGGTTGATTTGATTTGAGGCTAAGAGAATATTGAGAGTGGACGGAACGAGACCCAACTGAAAAGTGATTACCAAAACAGATTTCTATGAAGAAAAGGAAGGCCAGTAAAAGATTTCCGAAATTTTTCTTTTGGGAAGAAGCACGGATGTGATTTACGGGTCAAAAGTTTCTTCCCAAGGTGGTTCATAAGAACAATATAGGAAGGTGAATTCGTAAAGGCATTCGCAAGGAATGGCTTACGAATATGGCGTAGGAAGGGTATGGAAGGTAGATTAGTATGGGAATTCCAGAACAGTCTTGCCCACATGCTTTTTAACTTGTGAATTTGGGTGGCACCGACTTGTTACATTCCGGTGCAATGATTTCAAAAAGTTGGTGTGATGCACATGCTTATGAAGACATGATGCACACGCTCATGCAGTATGGTGCTCATGATGCGTGTTAGCATGACTCGGTTACCCACAAAATGAGTTAGTGATTGCGAGGGCAATCGATGAGTTGAAAAGGAGTATGTGTGGTGAGTCGCGTTGTCACAACCAAGATATAGCGCCGCCTAGTGGCAATCACATGGCTGTAGCACACATGATGCCCTAGGTTCCGTCGCGGCACCTTTGGTTATGGGACAACAACATCACCAAACATAAGAAGGATAGAGTAGGAAATATTGAAATCTTCCATGCGTATGCACGTTAGTTCACCCAAGGTTCCCTCATGCACGTGCTATGCAATGCATGCTCAAAAGTGACATGTGTTTTTAATTCAAAATGTTGTGAGCAAGACCAAAAGAATAAGTTTAGGATTGAGAGATCGGATTGATCGGAATCGCACAAAATCCTTGGACAAGTTTGATACTCATCATGGAACTCTGATCTGACCACAACGAGTGGAATTAATTCTTTTACAAAGATTATTGCAGAAAGATGTTCAACCAAAGCGTTACATCGATGAGGGGTTTCGGGATTACCAAAACAACGTTCGGGATTACAATGCACTAGACTAGCACAAAAGAAAGCTCCTAGTTCGAACCACAAAACTAACCAAACTAACCGTGCACACACTAGGGTTCCTTACAACTATTACACTGCATCGACCTGTAACTTTATTACAAACATACCAACTTCCTAGGGTTGGATCTTCCATCTTCCATGTCAAGAACTATGGTAACTCGAGATCCGAGACTCTACTCCAGACTCTCCTTGGATTCCTCAAGATCCTCTTCTTCTGTCCGGAATGACAGTTCCGAGGTGGAGCGCTATCGCCCAGCTTGATTCTCTAGTTCAAGCATATATTGGTCGTTATGCAACATGAAATTCGCTCGTGAATAACTTCACTTAATTCCCGTATCTTTGCCTTATCCTTGCGTCTTCCTTCTTGAGAGTAGCTATCATTGCTCGGGCTTCCTTCAATGCTTGAGCGGTGTTCTCCATTTCTTTAACTCGGTACCTATAGATTTGGTGTCTATAGAATACACTTTCTCCCACCATCCGCCGATAGGTGTCGACATGGCTTCGTAAAAACGGACCGAGGTGACAAGATCGTGGACTATAGTGAGGGTTGCCTTGAGTCGAAGAAAGCTTCACGCTCGACCCGAGGTCCAACGTGTTGCTCGTGCACAGAATCACCGGCTGCAAAGGCCGGCTACCACGTGGTGCTTCCCACAAAAGTTGTGAGCGCTTCAAGAGCAGCCTTCGCATGTGTCGCCCAGTTCCGCCCTTGTGCCTTACACTCCCACTCTTCCCAAGCGTGATTTGTCGGGCACACGGGATCTTCACCTTCACTTCACAACGAAGGAGCTGGCCTGTGGTCATGACCTCACGTGTCGAGTACTCTGGGTAAGCGGTGTACCCAAAGTCTTCGTGGTGTCCCACAAGAGTGCAGGAAATCCACCCTCCTCGAGTAGCCCACGAGAGTCCATGCTTCCACATCACCGACAGATCCAAGGTTGTCCATCTAGTCATAACGACAAATGTGGGAATCAGATGGAAGTGAGTGTACAAGGATAAATTCGGTCAATGACAAAGAACTCAGGGTTGAGAAATGGGGTAATCCTGTGTACAAAGGTACAATTGCACGTGAAAACTCGAAACGAAAGCACATACATAATGACATAAAGTTCGCGCTAGAACAAAATTCATAACTTGAAAACCGAGCCCCAAAATTTCTCAAATTTGTGTAGCAACTCAGCAAGATTATGAGACACAAGTTTGGTATACAAAGATTGATCTCGGAAGGTTAGGAAGGTGCTTCGACTAAGCATAATTTTTGATTGGTTTCCAGAAAACAGCAAGACAGATGTTCACTAAACTGAGCACAACTTGAGGTAGACCAAAGCTATGACGTGAATTTTCAGCAGAAACTAGATTAGATATGGAGCAACTTTGGTAGAGATCCTCTAGGTCAAACTGATTCGGAACAGGTGTAAAGGTCAAGCAAACAACCACAACAAACTTTTGGACAGCAACACATCTACCCACGAGAGGCTAGGCAAGGAAAAAAGCACACTAGCAAAATTTCACCTTAGAGAGCACGTAAACAAGTATGGGTTCAGTTTTAAGTTTTTCACGACTTTTTAGCATGATGCAAGACGTCCTATTCGTCCTCACAAGGCAATTAAGCCAAAACTCGAAGTTAGCGGGTGGCAAGGCATATACTCGTTTCTCCCTATAATAACTAGTCGAGAACTAGTCGATGCTCACTTAGCGACTTACAAACGAGGTTAGTGTACCTGGAAGATCACGAACACAACGAACCTTCCATGCCGGCACTCATGAAAGCGCCCACATACATTACCGCTCACTATAGAAACGGCACCATGCGCTTATCGCTGCATGGACGTCCCAACCTCGACACGCCCTTTTGAATGAAGCGGATCCTTGCCTCGCATATACAAAATGCGGAACGCCCACGTATGGCAAAACGTGGCGAGACACGTGACGCGACGGGTTCCCTTTGGAATAGGTCCCATCCATCCTCGCATGACTTCCATGCGTACCACCACGTATAGCAAAACGTGATGAACTAGTATGGTTGTACGTAAAGTAAGTTCGATGAAAGTAAATGTGCCGAGTTAGCAAAATAAACCATAGATTAATAAGCCACCTGAAAGAACCCAAAATTCCCTCTAGGGCCTCTCGGTCTAGTTTATCCTTAACGGACCAACGTGTTTTGCAAATCCAAACAATCTTGGCAAATTTTATTCAAAAACCAGTGATTAAGGTTATTAATTAATCTCTGGTGCATATAATTGCTTCGATACACCGTGACAACCCGCCCAGGAAAATACCGTACTATCGCCTAAACCAATCCACTTTGGTCATTAAGCAATAATAAAGTATCATCCTGTCGTTAGTTGCCGGGTTAATACCCGGTAAATCACTTACAAAGCAACAAGGATCGACATATATGCATTAAAACTCACGCGAAGGCGAGTCCAGAGAACAACATGCGATTAACATCCAAATTTACCCCGAAGGGCTTAATTATTACAAACCGGAGTTTTTGACAGGATAAAGGTTCGAGTTTTGAAAACAGCGAATTAACTAAACTAGCACGAGGAAACATCACGGAGGCCGCCATGATGCCTTCATTCATCGCTTCAACCCACTCCGCCACCGGGATCTCTCCGTGCCACACATCAAACAAAGGCACACAACCATTATAGCAAGGTGAGTATACTAATACTCAAAGAAGACTTACCCGTCGGTGATAACTACTTCACCAACTCTAGACATGAGAGGCTTTGGCTTTTGGGGTTTCTTTTTGCTGAAAAGCAACAAAGAGTATGTCCTTACTTTCAATATTTTAGCACAAGTTCTAGTTGATTATTCCTTTCTAAGTGTGCAACTAATTGCAATCAAGAATTGTGCAAACAATTAATCAAGCATAATATTCATCAACTTCCATCATTAGGGATCTCATGGCCAGTTGATAAGTAGTCTCAGATAACGGTGAGAGGCCGACAATCGATTGATTTAAACCTTGCAAGGTAGACCTAAACACACGAGGGGTGCCCCCTGAGGACAACCACCCGTGCGGTTCCCAAAAATCTTGGATTGGGATCAGATGTTACGCCTTAAGTACAAGGCTTGCTAGGCTACGCCACCAAGGTCACCTAGCCTCACACATGTACTGGCGAGCTAGCTAGCCGGGCAACCCTAAGATTAGTAGCGTAAAGTTCCCGCACCGCCTCATTTAGGTACTAGGCTTACCGTCCCATTCCGACAAGTGTTTAGTACGTTCAAACACTTAACCCACGAAAGCCATTGGACCGAGCCCACATCCCATGCTCTTACCACATGAGCAATCCATTTAAGGAGATCTTATGATTCCAACATAAGAACCTATTCTCGCGAGTGACAAGCATCACTGACTTGTACCGTCCTATAGCATAGCAGCTATCGACCTATCATACTAGTGAAGACATAGGTACCTAGGGATCATGCATCTAGGGTTTCATTTCAACTCCTGAACGTAAATGCACAATCATCCATAGATAGTTGCATAAAGTTTCAAAAACACTTGGTTAATGCACCGGGGCTTGCCTTCGCTGGCAAGGTTGGTTAGCCTCGAGTGTCGTCGATCACCTCCACGCATCGCAGCCGTCACTCCTCCTTCCTCCTTCCCAAGACGAGCGTATTACCGCCGTGGAGTTCTACACTAATGCAATGTGGTTCTGATGGGATAGATTAATTATTTTACCCAACTCTTGTTGGCCATATTCACCTTAACAAATAATTAATTATTAATCCTTTTTTTTCATTAAGGTTATTATAGGCATGGGTTTATTCTTTTAATAAACACTTAATTAATGTTTTCTTTTATGATTGTTATTTCATGTGAGGATTTATTATTCCACCTTTCAATAGCAAAGGTGTGCACAAAATTTAATTAATTAATTTAAATTCCTAAAACAGCAAGGAGGTGTATTTATAGATCCTAAATAAGCTATGCAACCATTTTAGAAAGGGTTACAAGGAAAAGGGCACATTTTCCTAATTAACTTTAACATTAAACCTTTAATTGCCTTCCAATTGCTTTTATTCATACAATAAATTAGTAAAATTCAGTGGAAGGGTTTTATTAAGCACTAAACACATACCAAAGCCACTGACACACATGCATGCTTAGGATAGCTAGGAAATTAAATATACCAAAATAACAAAAGCTAGCTACTAAAGCAAGATAAATGCATACAAAATAAATAATCATCCAAAAAGATTCAAACTTTCTCACACATGGTTCTAGGTCCAAAACTAACCTAGGAATGCAACATATACATCTAGAACTGCCATTGGATCTTGGGTTATTCAATTACAAAGAAAAACAAGCATATTTCAAGAATAAATATTTCTGACAATTATAAAATTGTGATTAATTCACCAGGGGTGTATTTTGGCATAAAAAGGTAACATGAAGAAGTTGGGCACAAAAATATAATTATTTTAGCTACAAAATCATTTAGACAGATTCTGCATAAATAGAAAACAATTCATATAAAAATATTTACAACATAACTTTGTGCAATTTTTGGTACAGAAGCTAGTCATGATATAACACACAACATATCCAAAATTAGCTACAGAGGACTTATGGATTTTGAGATACAACAGATCTAGGTTTTTCATAATTCTATTTTTCATGCAAAAATTATCAGGAAAAACCATAGACATGCTTTACAAAAGTTGTAGTGTTTTCACCAGGAATCCAACAAAATTGGGTTTTGCATTTTTATGATTTTTATACAGTTTTATATGGATTTTCAAAGATCTGGTCAAAACACACATATGGAGGGAGAATCTTTTTGCAAGGCGTCCCCGAACTTTTCTTTCTATTACAGATATCGCTTTGCAGTTGAACCCTTGAAAAGAAAGAAGGATTGGGTCCCGGAAGCGAGGTCTTGCAATTGGGTCCTCGGGGGGGGCGCGAGGCCGTGAGGCGGGCCCAGGCGCTCAGGCTCACGGTGGAGGCTGACCGCTCACAGGCTCACCAGGCTCGGTGGTGGCCGGAGTTGGGGCGGGGCCGTCGTCGAGGCGGCTCGGGGCGGGGTGGAGCGCAGGCTCGGCTCGGCGGCGAGCACGGCAGGGCAGGCAGCGAGGTGGGCGGCTGAGAGGACGCCGAGAGGAGGGTGGCGTGGGTGGAGCGGGCTCGCCGGCGTGGCGGCGGCAGCAGGCGCGCGTGCGAGGGCGGCACAGCGTGGGAAGCTCCGATGATAGGCAGCGCGCGAGAGCGGCGCGCCGGGCGGCGAAATGCCAGCGCAATGGCGAGCGATAGCGGCCTCGGCAAACGTGGGCGGCAGGCCGCCGGCGGGGCCGTGGAGGCTGGCGGCGTGGCGGCGTGACCAGGAGCGTGCGCATGTTTTCACCTTTTCCACTCAAAATTTGAAATGCCATCCAACATGAAAGTTGTGTCCCTCGAAAACTGGACAACTTTTATATTGGGAGATTTTGAAGTGTTTAGGTGAAATTTGGAGAACGCGGCAAAGTTAGGAGGCGTTCAAAGACATCAAAGTTTAAGTGGGGTTTGACCGTGCCTTTGACCAAGGGTTGACCACAAGTGTGTGTTGACTTGATCAAGAGGGTCATTAGGGTTTGTTGGCGAGGATTTTCGAGGTGATGACCCGAGTTGACCTAGGTTTGACCAATGTCGCCAGCTTTGACTCACCGATTCGGTCATTAGCGTTAATGACGCTAATTAAAAACCCGGCGCTGCCCCGTGGGGCCCATGGGGAGGTGGCGTCGGTGGTGGGACGACGGCAGCGACTGGGAGCTTGACGGCGGCCTGGCGGGCTCGGGATCGACGGCTGGCTCGGGCTCGGGGACGACGGCGCCGATGGCGCCGGTGGTGGAGATGGCCCGCGGAGGAGGCTAGCGGGCGGCGGCAGCCTGCAGGGCCTCCACGGCCAGCCGGGCGAGCCGCCCCGATGGGCGCGGGCGAGAGCTCCATGGCGCGGCCGACGGGCCAACGCAGGTGGCGGGGGAGGCGGCCGGTGCACCGACGGGGGAGGCTGGTGAGGAATGAGGATAAGGATAAGGTGAGAGGAAAGAAAAAGAGAAAAAAAAGAAGGGGGCAGAAAAGGAAAAAATAATTGGAAAGAAAAAAGAAAAATTGAAAAGGAAATAGAAAAAAGGAAATGAGGGAAGGGTATTACGAGTATTCCGCCCTCTTATCCATGTGACACAGCTAGGAGAAGCTGTTTTGCCAAACGTTTCTCTAAAACGGTTTCAGCTTCACCGGAGAATCCACTCCACCAGCACAGTCACAACCGGAGCTGCCACAGCCACAGCTCTGCCAAACGCACCCTGAGTCGTCAACTGGATGGTGCGGGAGGAGAATCGATGGTCCCACGGTGCAGATCGCACGGAGAGACGCCCACGCGGTGAGAGTAAAACGACGGACCGTAAAATTATCTTACTTTTAACTTTTAACTAGGATCGTGCCCGTGCGTTGCTACGGGCAATGAAAATTTATAGTGCAATACACAACACATTCAACAAAGTATTATATCAAATGAAAATAGTTAATTCAACTTTAGTATTCACAAACATAAAATTGCACCGATCTTAGTCACAACCTAAGGTATTCATGTACACATTTGCTTTTCCAAATACTTAGTTGACCATGCATTGTGCCGTAACTGTGAACCATAAGAGCATAGCAACCGCAAGGAAATCTACATGCATGCAATCTATCATTGTAGCCAAAACAATGAAAATTTATAGTGCAATACACAACACATTCAACAAAGTATTATATCAAATGAAAATAGTTAATTCAACTTTAGTATTCACAAACATAAAATTGCACCGATCTTAGTCACAACCTAAGGTATTCATGTACACATTTGCTTTTCCAAATACTTAGTTGACCATGCATTGTGCCGTAACTGTGAACCATAAGAGCATAGCAACCGCAAGGAAATCTACATGCATGCAATCTATCATTGTAGCCAAAACTCCTCCGTAAATATATAGCAGAGTGGCTGATCTGAATTCTTCAAAACTTGTTTGTTTGAGAATACTCTAGTGTAACCAGTACAGTTCATTAGTCTGCTCCTGTGAAGACTGCATATGAACAAATTAGTAGCTTCTAAGGGTTATCACTACATGATATCAGTGAGGGTTTCTTAGCTTCTAGCATATATTTTCAGAATCAGTTCTTTGCAGGACAATATGGCATCAGTTAAAATAGTTTTCCATTTAGCAAACATGTGTGAGAAGCAAAATTCGGAAAAAGTGAGCTCAGCGTCACCAACGGGTCTAAAGGACAATCTATAATTGTGGTCATAAAATTATTCATAATCCGCAAACACAAAAGTTAGTCATCAACTATAACATATAACATGGTAAACCTGAATTATTGAGGTTGACTTCGTACATGAATAAAAATAAACTTTTCATAATTTCATTGGACATCACAGATCAAAAGGGAGAAACATGGAACCTAAGATTAATTAAATCATAATTCATAATACTGAAAAGAAGAACTGTGTACCTTCAATTTGAGCTACTAATGATCATCCCAATCATCCATATATTGAATAAAATCTACATGTAGTTTTCTACTTGGAATTTTCAGAACCGAATCATTAACAGTTCTGCATTACCGAATCATTACTTGCAGCTTCTCATTAACTTTACTGCTCAATAAATAAGGAAATGCATTGCTAATGACCTTCATATGAGACTAATTGAACACAAAATAATTCTTCATCAATGGGAAATGAATTACTAAAAAATGATTATCACAACATAAGTCAGTCTGATAATGGAAGCTGGGAAGGTTTAATGCTCACCCATAGAAGCTGATAACATCGTTGGGATTACTTTAGCGATTGTGGAACCGTGCGTGTGTTCCTCGAAGATTTGATACACAAACAAATGATGAAATCAACACCTCTATACAGAGATGTGTTACTGGCTGTAAGTCATAGATCGACACCTAAATTTGTGTCAGTCTCTGTCCTGAGAGCTCATATTACAATTTATAACTTTTGATTTGGAAATGAAATGGCAAAATCGGAGATGATAAGAACAAGTCTATAGGGACACAAGTCTCCAATCTAAGACCAACACACAATGAAGTATATCAACCAGGAAACATATTAAGAAACCATTTTTGTAAATGCTCTCTGAGCATGATGCACTTTGAGGCATGCGAAACCAAACCTGCAGAATGCCTTACCTCATCCTTCCTATCTGTCCTTGTTCTACAAAATTCACAAGACAAAAACCCATCACACTTTATATCTGATCATCTCAAGCGGCAAAACATGTCATTAGTTTAGTATATATTCCAAAATGTTCAATTTTCAATTAGGTGGTTCATTTTGCATATGAGCACTCAACAATAAAAAAAATTGTCCATTATGTGTTGGTAAGATGTAAGAGCAGAATATAATCACAAAGCCTAGGCTCTAATCTTTTTTCCCATATCTAAAAGACAATTAGTAGTTCTTATATGTGAAAAAATAGAAAAACAATGCATATGTACAAGTAGACACTAAGTTAGCATTGATAGGAAAGGAGCAGCATCAAGTCTACATTTACTATATTCAAAATTTAAGCAAAAATGAAAAATAACAGAGGATGCTACATTGGTAATCCAAAAATCAGGAGTCAAGTAGATATTTAAGTCCACAGGACACAACCTTTGTAAGATCAACTCATCCCTAATCTGAGTCAATGAAGTAATGTATCACACCAATCAACATAAGAACTGAGTACATGACTACTGACAAGGATATATATGCACGTTTTTACCTGACTTCTTGCTGGAAGATTGCCTGGCAAAAATGCAGAAAGCTCTCCTACCTTCAGTTGATCCACCATTGGGAAAGCAGTGGACCCTCCACCACTGTTAATTCCGGCAACAGACAGACTGTCAGTTCCTGTAGTTTGCTGCTAGAATGGAGCAGATATAATTTCAAAATTGTCAAACTGAAGTACCATAGCGCGTGGGCTATCACAATTTTAAATAAAGAAATCCTATCAGTACTTTATATTTGGATAACATATGCTGTACTTCGGCACTTAGTCGTTTTAATAGCAGGATTGACATAGATGGCTACAGGACAACTTTTTAGCTCGAGCCATTGGGCTCTGCAAGTTGCATGCAATTAACTTGGAGTGGTGGGATTTCATATCCTACCTATTTTATCATATTTAGTTCATTCCCTATTTCCTTGACCTATGCTGGTAGTTCCTTCAGATGAAAACATTTGGGAGTGAAGATTTAGAGAAGGTAGTGGGCACCTGCTGGTGATTGGAGCTTTTAACTTTCCTACAATATTGACACTTAAAGAGAAGAGTCCAAACAGGCAGGTTTTCTACTAATTAGATATGACAGGTAGTAAGGGTGCATCAGAAAAATGATGCCATAATAGAAAGGTTAAATCCGAACAAAAGGATACATACTGCGTGGAAAAAATATTGTATGCTTACTCGAGTTGAGTGTATTCTCCAAATACTAAATTATGCTGGAAATCATACATAGGTCACAACAGATGGGCCACTTTGCTTCAGGAAGCTTCTTCAAAACTTATTGGACCTGCAATACTGGAGTAATGTTTCATGTCCATCACCAAAAGGATAGTCATGCATGGGCTGATTTTCCAACAATCAGGATTCAAGCACAAGTGTATTGAAGTGACACAAGATTTACCATTAGCATTGTCGATGGGCTCAACAAGAACTCAAAGCTCTTGCAGTGCATGTTTGCGGTCCTCCAAAGAAATAGAGGAATTATTAAGTCATCAACAACAATCTTCAACACGTCAGCATCTGATGACATTAACTTCTGCTCCGTAAATTAACCAAGAGAAATAGCAGAGAGTTTTTATTCAGGATCCGTAAATTGATGAAAACTTAAAGAGAGCTCTAAAATTAAATTAAGCAGTGTCCCTCATCTACGAAGCAAGCTTCCAATCTCGTCTGCTGATAACCTCTCTATTTCCTCAGCTTTTTCTCTCAACTTATGTGGGTCAGAGACTCAGAGTTCCCTGCATCAGCAATTATGGAGTCAATTCCCAGATCAATCTGCAACACTTCAATGAAAAAGCAAAAGAATAAGCATTACCATAACCACAAATTTCACCCAAATTGCAAATATTTCAAGCTAAAACCGGGGAAGCCACTGCAATAAGCCATCCAGTGAATCGAACTCACGCGCCTGGTAATCTCCACTTCGTCCTTCCCCGCTTTCCCATCGCCGCTGCCCGAGCAGCGACAAATTGTTCAATTCTTGATCCTTGCTCCACCATCGCCACCGCTTCGGAGAGAACAGGGGGCCAAGGCTGCAGCGAGAGGATTAAACAAATAATTGGCATCAGAGGATTAAATAAGAAAGGCCCACAAACATAGGATGCCTGAATCGTAGATCTACAATTGATCTACGATTGGGATAATCTGAGATTTGGGATTGGTTAATCAACTGCAAGATTAAATCGCATAACTACCCTGTCTCCAATGGACGAACGTGAAGATACACTTATCTGCACAGATCATGAAGGGGGCAATCGTCAAGACGCATGGAGGAGCGGACTCAGAGGGGGAAGAAAGGGAGCACAGATGTCACTGGAGTGGAAGGGAGGTCGCTGGCGTTGGAAGCTTGGGCGGATGCGCCGCCTGAGACGCCTTCGCCGAGCCCGTCCCCATCGCGGGCATTCACGGTAGCGGCGCATCCATGGACCTCAGCGGAGTCCTCAGAAGATGTCGATATCGACATCCACGGCTGGACCCATCCACGGCCGGCGGGGGGAGATGGCGGCGGCGTCCACGGGTGCCGGCGGAGTACATGGACAGCGGGGAAAGATGAGCGTCGACGACATCGACCCGACGGTGCTGCGTTGCCCTGGAGGCGTGACCACCCGGAGGCGGAGGGTGCACGGTTGGGGAGGTGACGTGCAAGTGCGGAGGGGGATGAGGAGGCACGGAAAGGGCATGGCGGATGGGGAGGAGGCGGGGCCGCGGAGAGGGCGCGGCGGCGGCATGCGTAGGGCGTGGCGGACGGGATTTCTTTTTTTTTCGAGAGGCGGACGCGCGAGATGGTTGTCTTGGGCGGCGGCGAACGCGGGCGGACGCGAGCAAAACGACGTCTGGGGTTTTCTCCACTTCATACTTTTTAGGAGTAGAGATTAATAGTAGAAGTAGAGAAAAAAAAAGAGGGGTGTGTGTGTGAGAGGTACAAGAAGGGGAGGAGCACGGCCTTCCTGTTGGTCGGATGAGTCGGTAGTGCGTAGGTTTACAATTGACAACTACATTCTACCTAGAACTGCAAACCGAATGTACAGCAAATCAAATCTTAGGTACACGAAGTATACCAGATATTCTAACATGCACGTGGCCCTTGCGCTCCTCCCGAGGATCGCCGCCGTCCATCTGAGACCTGCTGCCTGGCTCGAACTCTAAAAGGCGAGCATGTGGAGGAGCAGCTCGCCGTCCCGAAGCCGCTGCAGAGCCGCGCCACTGTGGCCGCTGCCGTCTGTGAAGACTGAAGACTGAAGAAGAAGAAGAAGAAGAAGAGTTGTACCGCGAGCACGCCGGCGCTTGGAGCTGGTACCGCGCGCGAGCCCCCGACACCTCTGCTCCAACGCCGTCACCACCAATCGAACCGCCGACGCTGCCGCTACCCCGACTCTACCCAAGGAACTCGATCTGCCAACGTCTTTGTGTACGGCTAATCCGAGGTGAGCTCCGCGCCAAGCCCAGTTGCCCTTGCCCGTACATCTTTGGCGTGACCTCCGCCCACTGGCGGACCCAAGTGGGGGCAAGCCCAGCCACCCGCCCAGGCTCCGGCAACATTGTCATCGAAGCCAGCTCGTATTTAATTTTCTACATAACAGAATCCGCAACCTTCGTACACTGGAGATATAAAGATGATTTATAAGTTTTGCCCAGGCTTCTTCGGATTTCTGGGTCCGCCACTGCCTCCGCCTGTGTGATGCCGGCCTTCGTGCCGAGCCGTCGTGCCATGTCCGTGTGCTGCCCGTCGCGGCATGCCGCCGCGCAGCTCGTCGCCCTGTGATGCCGAGCCTTTTAATTTTTCCTTGCAGGGCACTGCACAGCACGAACGCCGAGTCGTCGCTGGCCACCACACGGCCGTGCACTGTGCACACCCGCGCGACCCATCCGCACGTATACGGCCTTCAGGCCTTGTTGCGCCGTCGACGACCGCGCGCCACCGTGCTCCGCTTACCCGCGTTCGCGTGGCGCGTAAAGAGCTAGCCAAAGCCCCATTATCCAGAAAAGTACAAATACTAGGAAGTAGTGCAAATAGCAGAGCTAGTCATGTGCTCAACTACTTGCAATCTGGTGCGACTCTCTATATTTTTTCTAAATGATATAAATAGAGATTTTAGTAAAAAAATGTCTTCTAACTGCTTTTAAATGGTCGTCCAAATATAATCATCTTCTATTCCGGATTTTTCGCTAGTCAAATATAGAAGACGAGGATTGCTCTCTAGAGTGCGCCTAAAAAATAAAAAAGCTGTTGGAAAGTGAGAAAAATATAGAAAACAATTTTTATGCAAATAGTAGCTCTCTAAATGATGATTTATAAAGTAAAATTTAGAAAGACACTTAGAGATGTTGTGCATGCAAATTCGAAATTCTAGGATGGATAGAAGCGCGTGAGCTCCTTCCTATTCTTGGGTTTTTCGACCGGCCACACACGAACTCTGCAGATTGGCTTGCTACACGGTGTCTTCAGTACTAGTAGCTAGAACACTGTGTTTTCATTACCATATAGCTAGTGGGACTTGGGCCGTGCCATGGCATGGCACGACCCTTCTGTGCTTCGTGCCGCGTCGTGTTTAGATTTATAGGCACGCCAGGCACGTCTATAGATGTCCAAAAAGCCCGCAGCTCGAAAGCACGTCCGGCACGTTGTTTTGGCCCGGTCCGAACCTGGCCTGGCCCAGTGACCTTTAGGCACGTGCCAGCCCGGCCCGATGCTTAGTGCCGGGCGTGGGCCTTCCCCTCAGCACGTCGGGCGGCCCGACCTGGCATGAAATTAGTAGACCGGCCCGCTAGCGGCCCGTCTCCACCTCCACCTTAATCTACAACTCACTCCTACCACCACCTCCTCAGATCTCAACTCCACCTTTCCCGTCCGAACTCCACCGGCTCCACCTAACCATCTCCCCCCCACTCTGTCTTTTGTGGCCTCCAGCCCACCACGGCTTCTCCCCTCAACTCCGATGGCGAGCTCCACCCGCTGCCGCCGTGGTGGAGCCGCCATGGACGCCAGCCCTGCGCCCCTGCCTCGCAGCGGAGGGCCAAGGATCACGGGAGATGTCGCGCCTCACCCCGCCTCCACGGAGCGGCGGGCGCGGCGCTGCCACGCCCCGCGAGGCGGCCGGGTGATGCTTCCCGCGGTGGCGGGGGCTCGCCTTCCTCCTCCTCGCGGCTCACCACCGTCCGCATCCCGATCTCCTGCATGCCGACCGGCGGCGGGCGACGGCACTGGTGCGTAGCCGCGCAAGAGGCTAGCGGCCTGGCGCATGGCTCCCGCCTCCCCTGGATCTACGCCGACGCTCTCTCCCCTACTCAACTCAGACTTGCGCGGATGGTGGCACGGCCAAGCGGCGGACGGCGGGTGACATGGGCACGACGGAGTCCCCGTGCTTCACGGGCTGGCCCGCACGAAATCGGCCCGCAGGCCCGGGCCTGGGCCGTCTGTGCAGCCCGTGGGCTGGCATGACCGCGACCCGGCGGGGGTAGTGTCGGCGGTCGGGCAATGGACATCTATAGGCACGTCAACAAGTCTTTTACTAGGCTCAAGTACGGTCCATGGCACGTCAGCACGTCTTCGTGTCGTGGCAGCCCAAGCACAACCCTAGCAATACATGTGTTTATTTTTTTATTATGCTCATTTGCTTACAAGTATTTTTGTTCTCGTACTTAGAAAATAATTTCCAAAATTAATAAAGAAAACAAATTGTATTATATAAATATTGTAGATGAATGATATGACTAACTGTGGTCATACGAGAATGCAAATTATTACCTTATGAATGATTATTATTAGCACAATTTCATACATGTAAGGTAGATTTTGTGGTTTCTGTTTATGATAGTAGTTATGTTAGGTTATATGACACATATAATGAATGATATTTTGATAATATAGCTTATATATGTGTTGATGGGCCATTTTCGTGTTGTGTCACCTGTCGTGCTCAGATCTTAGGCACGACACCAGATATGCAAGCAGGAATGAAGGGTTGGAGGGGCTCGTTCCCCTTCTCCTTTCTCCCTTTCTTTTTACTCTTCTTCTTCCACCTCCTCCCCTCTTCTTTCAATAGAGTTTCTGGCCAATCCGGACTTCTTCCTCCTCCTCTCCCTTCTCTTTTCCTTATTCTTCCTCCTCCTTTTCTTCTTCCTTCTCTTCACCTATGTATGAAATTTGCAAGGGGGTTTGGGCGGGGAGGCGAGGCGGGGCAGGGGGGGTGTTCAATGGAAGGGAGCCTCCAACCCCCATGTTGGATTCGCCCCTGTTTCTGGTGGAAGGGGGCTTCAGCCCCACCCCGGCCCACCGCTAAATCCGTCCATGCACGACACGTCTCTCGCATTTGTGTCGTGCCAGCACGACCTAAAATTTTTCGTATCATGCCGTGCTTTGAGTCGTGCCAAAATATCATTGTTTGTGCGTCTCACAAATGGCACGGTTGTCCCAGCTCTACCCATGGAGATAGAGCTAGGCAACATAAATTTAACACATTTCGGTGCGTAACTAAATTAAAGATGGCACATTCCAACACATGGTGCGAGCCAGCCAAGATGAAGAGGCTCGAAGCCGTCGCTCTCTCCTCCTCGTGGGTGCCTTGGCCCTGGTGTAGGCCAAGCCCACCTTTACCTTCACGGAGGAAGACCTGGAGTCAGAGGAGGCTTTATGGGAGATGTACGGCCGATGGGCTTGCTTACTACGGCCTAGCCGCTTCCCGACCTTCAAGGCCAAGGCCCACAGGCAACACAGCAAGCAAAGGATGGGCCTCAACGTCTTCGGTGACAAGTCCTTCTTCAACGAGGCAACCAGGTCGTGCGTGAGCGAGGACGAGCTCGCCATGGATCAGTTGCCCGTCATCAACCTCGTCCGACCCACTGGTGCTGATGATGATCTCCCCTTGAGAGTCGACTAGAGGGAGGCACATGCTGGAGGGATCCAGGATCACAGCCTAGGGGCGGGGGGCTCAACTTCTTCTTCCTCCTCCTCTCCCTTCTCTTTTCCTTCTTCTTCCTCCTCCTTTTCTTCTTCCTTATCTTCGCCTATGTATGAAATTTGCAAGGGGGGTTTGGGTGGGGGCGGGAGGAGGGGGTGGGGGTGTTCAATGGAAGGGGGGGCTCTAGCCCCCATGTTGGATTCACTCCTGTTTCTGGTGGAAGGGGGCTTGAGCCCCACCCCGGCCCACCGCTAAATTCGTCCATGCACGGCACGTCCCTCGCATTTGTGTCGTGCCGGCACGACCTAAAATTTTTCGTTCATGTCATGCTTTAAGTCGCGCCAAAATATTGTGATTTGTGCGGCTCACAAATGGTACAGTTGTCCCAGCTCTACCCATGGAGATAGAGCTAGGCAACATAAATTTAATACATTTCGGTGTGTAACTGAACTAAAGATGACACATTCCAACACATGGTGCAGGCTAGCCAAGATGAAGAGGCTCGAAGTCGTCGCTCTCCTCCTCGTGGGTGCCTTGGCCCTGGTGCAGGCCAAGCCCACCTTTACCTTCACGGAGGAAGACCTGGAGTCGGAGGAGGCTTTATGGGAGATGTACGGCCGATGGGCTGCTTATTACGAGGTGGTGCGCGAGCCTAGCCGCTTCCCGACCTTCAAGGCCAAGGCCCATAGGCAACACAGCAAGCAGAGGATGGGCCTCAACGTCTTTGGTGACAAGTCCTTCTTCAACGAGGCAGCCAGGTCGTGCGTGAGTGAGGACGAGCTCGCCATGGATCAGTTGCCTGTCATCGAGCTCGTCCGACCCGCTGGTGCTGATGATGATCTCCCCTTGAGAGTCGACTGGAGGGAGGCACATGCTGTTACTTTTGTCAAGAAGCAGGGTCGCTGCGGCGACTGCTGGGCTTTCGCTACAGCCGCAGCGTTGGAGGGCGTTCATGCCATCAAGACAAAATCAGTTGCTATTTCGCTCTCGACCCAATTCCTCCTCGACTGTACTATATACATTGATGGGTGGAGTGGATGCAAAGGCGGAAGTATTTTGAGTGCACTTAAGCTGGTTAAGTCGAGCGGCATACCGAGGTTGTCCTTATACCCATACACAGGGGTGCAGGGCACCTGCGACGCTAGCAAGATTCGCACCTCCGTGACTGTAACGAGCTGGTCTCTAGTGAAGAGGTTCGACGTGAACAGCATGAAGCGGGCGGTGTCGCAACAGCCGGTACTTGTGAATATCGGGGTGGACGATGACTTCTTTGACTGGGGGGATCATCGGGTCAGCAGCAACATCTATCATGGGCCAGGGAACACCACCCTCAGCCACTCCGTCGTGATCGTAGGCTACGACCACGACGATCTGGGCGACCTTTACTGGATCGTGAAGAATTCTTGGGGTCCAGCGTGGGGCGATAGGGGCTACATCTTCATCAGTGCCGCGGCCAACGACGGGTTCGTTGGCCGTGCGGGGGTCGCCGGCATCCTCACAAGTGGCATATTGGTCGAAAGTGAGACATACTAGTAGCTGTGCTGGTGAGTACCCTGCAACCTGCTTTACTTAATACAAGATTATGGTTCTTTAAGATTTTTTTTACGATCTCATACTGTCTTATTGTAAAAGGTGGTCTACGATTGACATATTTTATTAGCAAGTCTGTTCTTAGCAATATAAATTAGCTATAGTAACAGCCTATTTCATTTAGGTACTAGTAAGTTATTTGCAGGACAATAGCTTGGATTCTTGTAGTTAGCAATTTTGAACCCCAGTGTAGTCTCTTGCTGTAGAGGTTGGTCAACTATCAACATGCCTTCACTACTGCAGTTGGGCTTAAGCTCTGAAGCATGCTGATTTCCACACATCCAGCAGGTGTTTCTTATTGTTTAGATTTCTGAATACATGTCTTCTGATGAAGATACTGGGCAGTTTAGCCATAGGTAAACAATTGTGCTGTGTTTTTTTATACTGGATAGTTTCAATGTGTATTGCCCTGTTCTTTCTGCAATTTAGAGTGTGGAACTCTATTTCTTGTTCAACGAGTTGGTGGTTATAGACATTCTAGTTTGGTTAGGGCAAACTGCTGTGAGTATGTTTTTCTTTTTTTGGGGACTCACAATTTGTGCTCTTATTATGCAGTACTGAAAACTTGAGGTGGTCCAAACTCCAAAGCATAAGAGAATTGGAGCACAGATGAGGAGCATCTTCTTGGATCCCACCTTTGCTTAGTACTATCATAATGATACCATGTAATCAATTATTTGGGCTTAAAATGGACCGAGTCTGTATTCTGGCTGGCAGCCTACTGCATGCTAGTTGAGAATGTAGAACAACAATGATCAGACTAATATCAGTGTTATTGTGCCATGTTACCGCTGCTATCTTGCATGCAATGGAGTTCCTCGTCAAAGATTAAATGCCATTGCCGTGTCCTCTCTGCACTGATTTAGTTTGCCCTCATGTTTACTGTGCTTTGATTACGTTTTGAGTCACTATGATTATCAAGTGTTGTACGGTGTCGCTGTTGTATCTTGTATTGCTTTATGTGGGGACTCCTTTTTTTTTACTTGAGGACGTGACTGGTGGGTGGTTTCTGGCAGCCAATTCTTCAGCTATATGCGGGCTAATTACTGTGTTGGGCTTCATTTGGTAAGGCCCGTCCTTGGGCTATTGGACCAGCCACCAGGCGCAGGCGGCCTTCCCGCCCTCCCCCCTCTGTTCAATCATGCAGCAGCAGGAATTTTTTTTATATTTATTTTATCGAGATTTTGCAAAAATATATAGTCCGCCACAAATTTTGCAAAAATATACATCTGCCGCCGTGGGCCACGGCGTCAGGGACATAACGCCGTGGCCCACGGCGGTAGGAGCCTTAACGCCGAGGGCCACGGCGTTACGACCCTGACGCCGTGGGCCACGGCGTTAGGGGTCTAACGCCAGGCGGCAGCGTGGCGCTGAGCTAACGCCGCCCGCGGCGTTATTCTGTTCTGCCGCAATTTTTTTTTTAAGTTTCAATTGTTGAAGGATTGATAAAACGACGAACCATTAATACTTAACGACGAATTTAGATAAACGATTACAACATTTGCAATGGCACGTGCGACACAATTACCCTAACTTTGTGCCGCTCTTGCTAGTCCTAACGTGCCTTAGGGGATTTAAATAAACGATTACAACAATTGTAGTCTAGTTTATGCGAATAATACCCGAGAACCCGGACATCATAGACCGCCGGAGGTCTTTGGGAGGGCATGTACCCGGCGGGGTGGAGTTGGATCGAGATGGTGGCGGGTGGAGTTGCGGTGGAGTGTTGTCCTTCTTTCGTGGCACGGACAACAGCGATTCGTCCTCGGCCGGTGTTCGTCTTCACCACCATTGGTCCGGTCACCGGTCCGTCGTCGCCGTTGGTAGATGTCGGATCTGGAGAAGTCAATGCCGGCGAAGTTCTTGCCTCGGGTTGAAGATGACAACATCCTCGAGGTAGTTGATGTACTCTTGATACGGGTGAATAGTGGGGATCCACCCATTGCACGAAACCGCGATTCTGGTTGTTCGATCGCGAAACCGTGATTACATTAGTAAATCATAAAATGATGAAGGACAGAGGTCATGGAGTTTTGCCTGCCTACCCATGCTCGTGAGCAATGCCAGAAGCGGCGACCAGAGTTGTCCCATCCCTGATAAACCTGCATCACACAGAACTCACCGTGTGCACACCTTGGCCAGTTCACCATTTGATTTGGTGCGTACTTTCTAACATCACGCATGGATTTAAAATCTCTCTTGTCTAAGGCGGAAAATTGGTGTTGAACTCGGATCTTCTTGGCTCCATAGTCTTTGGACCGATGGAGTCATCATCATCAGCCCCAGTCCAGGAACTCATTGTTGCTTGTTGTGTTATGAAGTGAGACTGGAGAAGAGTGCTCACATATATGTAGGCGGAAACTGGATGGTGGGCCATTCGATCCGGGGCAAGAAAACGGCCAGTGACTCAGAGGAAACACACCCTAGTACTAGGTACACTGTTTGGTGCAGTGACTCACAGAAAACACACCCTATGTGTTCAATATTTGGAGCAGTTCACAGAAAACACAACCTAGTACGAGTTTTACTGTTCGCATCTGAAATTCATCTTAAATCAAGTTCTTAAAGATACAACCCGACTCTAGAGAATGATGAAATGAAATCATAATTTTTTATGGATACAGTAGCACTTTCGTCGAGTACTCTCGTCTCGGGTACAACGGGTATTTCCCTTCCTCATAGCATCCGGCCCAACTTCCTTAGCCCGGCGAGCTCTCTCCCTCTTCCTCTCTCTATCTGCTTCACGGGCCGCGGCCGCTTCACGTTCTTTGATCTCCCGCCGAATGCGAATTTCCTCCTGCTGCTCCTTACGTTTTTGTTCTTGTTTTTCTCAACCATCCTTTGCCACCTCTCACGTCGAACGACCCGTCTCCTCGGACGTAACGCTTGTCTTGTTCGAGAGTAAGGGTGGACCACCTCTTCACCGCATCCTTCACCTCTCGCACTCTTATACATGACGCCAATGAAACTGTATTTTCTCTATACTCCCAGGCCACATTCTCACCGGGATTGATGAGATAGCGAGAAATTGTAATCCCAATCCCTTGGAACTAGCGGGTCATCCTCATCATCCGAGGAGTCCTCTTCCAACCCACGTTCATCCCTATTGGCCTCCATTTTCACTTCGAGTAGTTCTTCATTAACTTCCCCTCGTCAATTGCACCCTCAAAGTGTGAGTCACCATCTCCTTCTTCTTCCTCACTGGAACCACCATCTCCTTCTTCTTGTGGCTCAGTTGCAGGACCATCTCACCTTGTAGTTCGACCTCACCAGTGAGCATCACTCCACCAGCACTTGACTACTAGACCTAGCCTTATGAACAACTTGGATAAACAAAGCATCACGGGCAAACCAATTTCACATGCTTTGTTTGATATAACTCCTCCAATGTTCAGTGCCTTGAAGTGGCATAAGCTCCCAATATAATAACTCACTCCTGTTGATTAGAGCCATAATGGACAAGTCATGTTGCTCTGCATCTACATGAAATGCCCTAAAAAAACTGGGTAATGGACCCCCAAGTTCTTGAGGCTGCTCTTCTAATCACATGGTCAACCGAATCAAATTCTGACAAGTCAACTCCATGTTCACCATATCTAATCTGCTCATTACGAAATACAACTTGACACCGAGATCATCGGCGTGTCGGCGGCATGAAAAAAATAAAACGCTATTAAGAAGTGGATCTGCAACTACAAAATATATCTACTCAGAGCTACACTAAAACTATAATTTTACTAAGCAGATCTACACTACAACTATAATTTTACTAAACAGATCTACACTAAACTATGTATTTACTAAGCAGATCTACACTAAAACTATGTATTTCTTTGAGCGGATCTACACTAAAACTATATATCTACTAAGCACATCTACACTAAAACTATTAAGTATCAGAGTATTACCTCTAACGAGGGCGAAAAACCCGTGAGCTTCACCACCTCCTCCTCACTCCCTTCTCCTCTTCCCCCTCTCTTTTCTTTTTTTCGATTTATTATGACATTTTCGGCTGAATTTCGGTGTTATATAGGCAGCTAGACCCTAGCGCCGTGGGCCACGGCGCTAGGAGGCCTGCTGCCGCCGTGGCCCATGGCGCTAGGACCTAACGCCGTGGCCGCGGGCTCCAGGCTCTGGCCCGTGGCCGTGGGCACGGCGCTATGTTTTTTGTGGCGGACCATATATTTTTGCAAAATCGCGATAAAATAAATATAAAAAAATTCTAGCAGAAGACAAAGATGCATGTGTCTCCTCCCTCTCGAGAGGAAGCTTCTCCTCATGACGAGGACGGAGGAGCGGCCAGCAGGCCGGCTCAAGAGTTCAGAGGGGCCCTTGTGCAAACTGACATGGGCCCACAAGAAACTACATTTACGGACTTTTATTCATTCAACAAACTTAGCTCGCTGCAATTGTTGCCACTACAATCATGCAAGAAACCGGCTTGGGCGGTTGTTCACTTCGTTAATGAGATGATGCTTTTGTTCACTTCGTTGGGTGAGATGATGGGCCCTTATTTGTCGGGCCCTAGGTACATTGCACTATCGCACACCCTCGAGCCCGGCCACGGCTCCGCAGTGGCGGTGGGAGTAGCCCGCGCGCTGGCTCGGCACGCGCCGGCCCGGTGCCGCACCACAGCACCACCGGCCAGGGCCAGGCCCGACCGACGCCGGTCCATCTAATGATAATCGCCGCTGAGATTCTTATTGGAATCCAGCTCCGGCGACGGCGAGCCACACCCACACATCCAGCCACGTGGGACTCCTCCACCCGCGTGCGGCGTCCACGGCCCTCATCGGCCGCCCGTCCTCGAGCTCCGCTGCGGCGCGATCACCTTGGACTGCTCGGAGATGGCCCTCGAGTGGTCGAGCACGTCGTTGATCCGAGCCCGGCGGCGATAGATGAACGCCGCGATGGCGGTCGGTTTGCGCGGCGATTGATGACAGCGAGCGTGGATGTGGATGTTCTCGGATTCTCGCGGAGGTGATCGGTGTAGCTGCCAACTCCGCGCCCGTCGCCGAGAAGAAGCACAGCACCACATGTGTACACTAGAACGCACGCACTCACACCATCCCAAGAACACGAAGAATTTTTCGAGACAACAGGATGAACACACAGGCAGTCTTTTGGTGCCGAGCAGAACCGGCTTTTACGAACTTCTATTGCTGAATATATAAGAACGAAATACAAGCAAGCTTGTGGCACACGCCACGGACGCTTGCGATTCCCTCGCCTCCGCACGAACCGCGCCATCCCACGATTGGAGACTTGGCCATCACCTCCACCTAGCCTATGACTCACACGAAAGAAAGGAGAGCGGTGCATGCAGCCATGCAACAATGGCTGTCTGAGACGCTCAAAATGAGCTCCTTTATTCTAGGAAGACACCAACGACCGAGTTTGGATTATACAACAATCTCCCCCTAAGACATGCTCGGTCTTTTCCTCAAACTGACGATGCCGATCTTGTCACGAAGCTCACAGAACCTTGCTCGCCCCAATGACTTAGTCAGTATATCAGCTAGCTGCTCTTGAGTGCTCACAAATTCCAGGCAAAGTTTCCCTCCTTCCACACATTCACGAATGAAATGGAATTTGGTGTCAATGTGCTTACTCCTGTCATGTAGCACTGGATTCTTGCTCAAAGCTATTGCTGATTGATTATCCATCTTCACAATGGGTTGCTGGATGTTGGCCCCCACAAAATCACCCAGCAATCTCCTGAGCCATACAGCCTGACATGCCCCTGCAGCCCCAGCCATATACTCTGCTTCACATGATGAAAGAGCCACTGCCTTCTGTTTTTGTGAATTCCATGAGATCACCATGTCACCCAGGAAGAACATCAACCCAGTTGTGCTCTTTCTTCCATCCACATCACCTCCCAAATCACTATCTGTGTACCCAATGAGTCTGTTGCCCTTTGTGAACTTATGGTAGACAATTCCATAATCCACAGTACCTGCAATATAACGCAACAAATGCTTGACTGCAACGAGATGCTCCTGTCTTGGTTTCTCCATGAATCTGCTAACATATCCAACTGCAAAAGTGATATCTGGCCGTGTGTGAACCAGGTACCTCAAACTCCCCACCAAGCTCCTGTACATTGTTGCATCAACCTCCTCTGAGGTGCTTCTGGTTGATAACTGAAGCCTGACCTCCATTGGAGTGCTGCAGGAGTTGCACCTCTCCATTCCTGCCTTCTCAAGCAACTTCTTTGCATATGCAGCTTGCCCCAAAGTAATGCTGTTGTTCCCTTGCTTCACCTCAATACCCAGATAGAAAGAGAGAAGTCCAAGGTCACTCATGCGAAAAGCTTGCCGCATCTCCTCCTTGAAGGCAGCCACTACTGCTGGATTGGCTCCAGTGATGATAAGGTCATCCACATAGACACCTACCACCACTCTTGCTTCTCCAAAACCTCTGGTGTACATCCCATGCTCACTAGCACACCTTGCAAAACCCATAACCTGCAGACTGTTGTCAAGCTTCACATTCCAAGCTCTTGGAGCCTGTCTTAACCCATACAGAACCTTGTGCAGCTTCAGGACCTTTCCCTCATGCCCAACTGTTACAAAACCTGGTGGCTGTTGCACATAAACCTCCTCCTTGAGTTCTCCATTCAGGAAAGCTGATTTGACATCCATGTGATGAACAAACCAACCCTCCTGAGCAGCAATGGCCAACAGCACTCTGATAGGCTCCATTCTGGCAACGGGGGCAACACTTCATCATAATCAACTCCCTGTTGCTGCACATACCCCTTAGCCACAAGTCTGGCCTTGTGCTTAATGATGTTGCCCGCCTCATCACGCTTGAGTTTGAAAACCCACTTCAAACCAATTGACATCTGTCCCCGAGGAAGATCAACTAGCTTCCAAGTTTGATTCTGCTCAATTTAGGCCATCTCCTCCCTCATGGCCTTGATCCAGCTCTGCTCATGTCGTGCTTCCTCAAATGTGGCTGGTTCCCCGTCGCCCACTGCCACCATAAGCTCCTACTCCTGCAACTCGTCATAGCTGTCAAGGACATCATCAAGCTTCCTGAACCGCAGCGCCACGCCGGAGTCATTGTCGTTGTCTTCGTAGACTCCATGGCTTGGCGGTGACACAAACTCTACTCCAGCCGGTGTGACTGGAGCAGGTGTGCCGCCCAGCTCCACTTATGAGCGCGTGCCCCGGACACCCTCGGCGTTGCTTTGGCACGCTTGCCGCGTTACGGGTCGTAGTTCGCTTGATGTCGTGCTCGACGTCGTCGATGCCGCACGTGGCGCAGCCTCGCGTTCAGGTGTCGCCGACGTCGCACCGCGCGTGTAGACGTACTCGTACTCGACGACGAACGGCTCGTCATCGTCGCCCGCACTGCTCCCTGTGCCGTCTTGCTCCCAGTTCCAGGCGCGTCCTTCTTCAAAGACGACGTCCCGCGATACGTGCACACGGTCCGTCGCCGGGTTGTAGAGCCGGTAGGCCTTCGTGCCCGGCTCGTACCCGATGAGTAACATTGGCGTACTCCTGTCGTCGAGCTTACGCAGATGGCCGCCTGCCACCTTGACGTGCGCGACACATCCAAATGTATGAAGGAAATGAACAGTGGGCTTGTGGCCATACCATGCTTCATACGGCGTCTTGTCCTCCAGTGCTCTCGTTGGCGCCCGATTGAGCACAAACACCGCCGTTGTCACTGCTTCGCCCCAGAACCGCCCTGGAACACCCATGGACTTGAGCATACACCGTGCCATCCCCAGCATAGTTTGGTTCTACCGCTCCACCACTCTGAGCCTGTTCGGCTGGCTGATTCAATAGTGCTCGGCTGGTAGATTGAATAGTGTTGTGTGAGAGGAATAAGCGAGATAAGTCATGCCAAGATCGGTAGAGCGGGCTCTACGATTACATTGCGGCGTGTACGGTGCGGTCAGGTGGCGTTGAACTCCCTTGCCGGTAGCGATGCTCCATGAGCGCTGCGTAGTGAACTCGCCCGCTGCGGTCGGTGCGCGGCGTCCCGGCTGTGCCCGAGCCTCGCCTCTGCCCTCGCCTGAGGGCGGGTAATTACCGCGGCCGCCTCATCTTTCGTGGCCAGGAGCACCAGCCACATGTACCTGCTCATGTCATCAACGACGAGCAGGAACATCTTCTTGCCACCCGCCGTTGGTGGCGTGATCGGGCCGCATAGGTCGGCGTGGACCCGAGCTCCGGTGCCGCTCATACATGCTTGCGCGCCGGGAGCGGGGCCGCCTGCCGCCAGCAGGCACCCATCGCAGACTTGGTCAACCTGCTCGATCCGCGGCAATCCGTGAACCATCTCCCCCTTCGACAGCTTCTGGAGACCATGGAAACCAAGGTGTCCATACCTGGCATGCCACCGCCACGCCGTCTCCTCTGCGTGCGCCGCTAGTGACACGGGCTTGTCGGCGGTGACGCTTTCGGGGCGTGAGCGGTTCGCCCCCGCCGCACCACCGCCCACGAGGCGCGCGGTGGATCCCAAATCTTCAGGGCACCATCCACCATGATGATCTTGTAACCCGCCTCCTCGAGTTGACCCAGGCTGATAATGTTGGCTGTCAGCCTGGGGATGTGGTACCAAGCGACACGGTGCTCGCCGGTCTTGCACGAAGGGCGGTCTCGCCTCGATTCCCAAGTGGGCCGTCGCGAACCTTACCAGACCATGGGCCGCCGATGTTGAGCTCCGCCGAGCGCGGTCATGTGATTGGTGGCGCTCGAGTCGAGGATCCATCTTGTGGTGGCGCCGTCGCCCCTCTCCCCCAGCTGCACGAAAAGGTTGGCTTCGTCGAGGTGGATCGCCGGCGATCGCCCGGCGAGATGGGGAAAAAGCTGGCGGGACGGATCGGGGAAGGGGAGGCATTGACCTCCTCCTCAGCCGCTGCCACCAGGAGTGTATGGGCCTCCTGATCCTCCTCACTTTGGGCGGATGGGCGCGCATCAGCGGCGGCGCTGGGCACTCCTTGGCCCGGTGACCACGCAGGTGCGCGGATGCGGCACTCGTCACCAGGCAACGTCACGGCTGCTGCCGCGTGCTCCCCCATCGCCGCGCATCCCGCCGTCGCCGCGCGCCCCGCCATCGCCTTTCTTCTCCCTGGTACCACCGTCGGCTCCCTTGTGACGGCCACCGCGCCCAGGCTTGTCTCGTCCGCCGCCACGGCTGCGAGTCTGGCTCCCCGACGGCCCGCTGGATCCCGCCCCCTTGTCGGTATTGATCTGCGGCCGCTTGGAGAGCCGCGCCACTAGCTCGTCCTCGGTGAGGTTGAGCTGTGCGACGCCCACTCCCCAGCCGGTGAGCACGTACCGCTCCTCCGCCGCCTTGAGTCACCCAACCAGCTCTTCGATTGAAACCTCCCCCAATTCCAGGAGGGTCTTGATCGCCATCGTGATCTGGTGGTAGTGTTTTGGCAGCGCCTGGAGGAACCTGCGCACCACCGCCGGTTCGTCGATGTCGTCTCCAAGTGTCCGCAGCTGCTGCACCAGCCCATCGATGCACATTGCGAACTCATCAACCGACTCCCCGTCCTTGAAGGAAAGGGAATCGAACTCCTTGCGCAGCGTGGTCGCCTTCGCCATGCGCACCCTTTCAATGCTGAGGTTCGCCGTCTTGATGTGTTCCCAGGCGGCGCGCGCGCTGGACTTGTTGGCCATCGTCTCCACCATCTCCGTGGGCACCGCCTTGTAGATGGCTTCAAGGGCCATCTGGTCGTCGTCTTCGTCGGCGTCGTGAAGGTTGACGGTGTCCCAGAGATGGCGCGCCTTGAGCATGACGCGCATCATCGCCGCCCACGCGCCGTAGTTGGTTCTTGTGAGCATGGGCCACTTGGCGTTGCCGACGTCCTTGATGCGCTTCTCCACCGTCCGCTCGATGACGAGTGTGCCGTCGCACCACTTCGGGCGCCCCTGCGTCGTGGCGGTGACGGCGACTGTCGCCGGCTCCCGTGCGGCATCCTCGAATGCCCGCCGAAGTTGGGCAGCGAAGACATCGCGTTCCCCTGGTCGTAACCGCTCTGATGCCACGTGTAGCCGCCAACTCCCGACGCCTGTCGCCGGAGAAGAAGCACAGCACCCTGTGTACACTAGAACGCACGCACTCACACCTGTATCCCAAGAACACTGAAGAATTTTTCAGAGACAATAGGATGAACACACAGGCAGTCTTTTGGTGCCGAACGAACCGGCTTTTCTGAACTTCTATTGCTGAATATATAAGAACGAAATACAAGCAAGCTTGTGGCACACAACGCCACGACGCAGCGATTCCCTCGCCTCCGCACGAACTGCGCCATCCCACGATTCAGAGACTTGGCCATCACCTCCACCTAGCCTATGACTCACCTGAAAGAAAGGAGAGCCGGTGCATGCAGCCATGCAACAACGGCCTGTACAGACGCGCTCAAAATGAGCTCCTTTATTCTAGGAAGACACCAACGACCGAGCTTGGATTATACAACAATCAGACCTCTCCTCGATGGTATCGAGCTTGTCGTGCGCCGACTTGGACATACATCCTCGACAGGTCGTTCACAAGCCTCTCCGTGCTGCGCTTGAACGCCTCGGCCCTGCACGAATGAAGTAACGAACAGAGATCGCCATGAAAAATGCATGGACATTGCCAAATTGGCATGCTAATTCAGAGTAAAAATAAAGAACATACTGCAGCTGGTGGCAGAGGGTGTTGGTCTCGAGGAAGACCTTGTCCTCGGAGTCGGCCGGAGAGGCGCTTCCCGGCGCCTGCCGCAGAGCAACTTACTAATGCAAGCCTGCCGGCTGTAGAAATGGAGGCAGATCAGAGGAGGTCGGTAAGAATGTAAGATATAGCGCCGGAGAGACTGTATTGGCTGTGAGCCCGTGATGCCGCCAAAGGCACGCCGCATCAGAGGGAGCGTCGTCGCCATGATGCCGTGATGCGGTGCGACGAGCAGGCACCTCCAGTTTCCGCGTCGTTTCGTGTGCGTGCCGAGCGCCCAGCAAAGACAGCCAGCCAATCGTCGCCCTCTCGGTTGAGCCAAGTCCCAACTGTACTCTCCAGTACTCCCTCCGTGCCACAAAAAAGTGCAATCCTAGCTTTTTTAGGACAGATTAGTGGTGATATCAAAAGACTTCAATACCCTCATTTGTTAGCCAAATGCAGTAAGTTTTGATATGCAGATCGGATCTGGTTGTTTAATTAGGCAACTAATTAGATCTATTTTCTAGAATTGCATTTTTGTGGGATTTTTTTCAAAAGCTAGGATTGCACTTTTTTGTGGGACGGAGGGAGTACTGTACAACAGGGTAAAGTTGCATTATTACGTCATTACAAATTTACAATCCAAGAAACGACATTTCTCGTATTAGGAAAATCAATCTTGGCACAATGCAACAGCTGCTGCCTGCTGGATGCAGGTTTTTACTGCAACCAGGCTGTTCCGCGTTCCGGCCCCTTTCTCTCCCTCCGTGCGAGTAGACGCGAGACAGCCAGATCCGAGGAGGCGGCGAACCGGAGAGGCAGCTGCCGTCAGCCAAGATGAAGAGGCTCGCCGCCGTCGCTCTCCTCCTCCTCCTCGTGTCTGCCTTGGCGCTGGTGGTGCAGGCCACGGTGCATCCCACCTTCAGATTCACGGAGGAAGACCTGGAGTCGGACGAGGCTTTGTGGGAGCTGTACGGCCGTTGGGCTGCTCACCACGACGTGGAGCGCGAGCCCGGCCGCTTCCCGACCTTCAAGGCCAACGCCCACTGGCAACACAGCAAGAACAGGATGGGCCTCAACGTCTTCGGCGACAGGTCCTTCCACGAGTTCAAGCCGTGCGTGAGGGAGGAGGACACGGATGAGCTTGAGCATCACTTGCCCGTCGTCGACCTCGACCGCCTCGTCCGACCTCCTGCTGATGCTGCTGCTCTCCCCTGAAAGTCGACTGGAGGGAGGCACATGCGGTACGTACTCTGCAACCTGCTTTACTTAACATTTGGTATGTGATTACATTTCTCTTAATTTCGTTCCTTCTTTGTGTCCTCCTCGAGCAAGGATTTGATTCTGGGGGGAAAGAGTATGTGTTTCTGCTACTTTCATTGTTGGCTAATGGCTATATATGCTTACAGTCCCTCATAGTATTGGTAATTTAGGGGTGTTTGATATGTCTTCGGAGCTAAACTCACTCCAACCAATTTTCTAGTCAAACACCCTAACTCCAAAACTCCATAAAGTTGTCAATTCCATGGAGTTGTAGTGCAGATGAGGGTGGAGTTTTGGAGTACCTCTTTTGCTGCTCCAAAACCACTCAATCCAGACATAAGTGTGGAGTTGGTGAGTAATTACTCACCAATGCCACTCTTAAGTGAAAAAACGTTATATATGTGCCTTCTGTTTCTCCCGCGACTCCCTCCCAACGCATCTCCTCCCCCCCCCCAACACGCTGGCGCCCCCTCCATCCCCAGCGTGGCCTCCTCTCCCTCCCTCCCACCAGCGCCGTCGCGCCCTACTTTTCCCACGTCGGCGCCTCCTACCTCTGTTTCCGCCCTCCTCCCCGCCGCTGGCGCCCCCTCTCTCCGTCTCCCCACGCCGGCGCCCCCTACCTCCGTCGTCGTCCTCCTCCCCGCCGCCGCCCCTCTCTATGTTTCCCGAAGCTGGTGCCGCCCCTTGCTGTCTCCCCACGTCGGCACCACCCTCCCTCTCCTCCCACGTCGGCGTCGCGTTCCATCCCCACGCCACGCACCACCTCCCCCCCACGCCTAGATTTCTTGTGCCAGCCGTAGCCCTCCCCTCCATGGCTCGCCTCTCGATCCCGCCGGCCGCCGCTCGATCCCACCGCCCCTCTGCTACTCTGTGCACTTCAATGTGCTCTACTGTTGTGCTCGCGCGAGGGAGAAGAAACCAGAAGGAGAGTGTGAGACTGACGAGTGGGACCCATGTGTCGGCGGATTTTGTTGCATATTATTTTTGAAGTTGGTAGCCAAACATCCCATTTGAACAGCTCCAACTCCATTTGGAGCTAGCTCCACCTAGAGTTTGGGAGTAAAGCAGCTCCAAGCAGAGTTGGAGCCATCCCAAACAGACCCTTACTTACACTAGCTAGTTTTTCATCTAGCGGCTAATTGTAGTTGGAGGACGTCCTGTTTGTTTGGCTGGTGGCTGGTTCCTAGTGCTGGTTTGTTCTGAGAGAAAAGTATTGTTGGTTGGTGATTTATTCTGAGAGAAAAGTACTACTGGCTGGTGGCTGATAAGCCAAACAAATAGGTTGAATTGACTGTAACTAGTATCTAGGTTGGAAATAAGTCAAAGTTCAGCATTGTCCTCATTTTACTACTGTTGCACTTTTGCATTCCTACAAGCCATAACAGACACGCGCACACAAGTGGGGAATCCCCCCTCACGTCTCTCGCCTGGGCCGCCTCCCGTGCGGGCGGCTAGGGCGAAACCCTAGCGCCGCCCCGCTCCCGCCCTCTTCCCCCTCTCCACCACCTCTCCACCGCCGGAGACGAGCCGACGGAACCTCGTGCGTGCTCCCAAGGAAGGCGGCGGCAGGGATTTTCGCCAGGGATGGTGCGGAGTCCTGCGCGGAGGGGTCTCTGCTACCATGGCGACGGCACTGCGGTGGGGCATGGTGGCGACACGACAGTGCCGCGGACGAGGAGCTCGGGAGGAGGAAGGGGCTGGCATGCGGCGGCGCCTTCTCGCGGCAGCGATGGCGGCGGGATCTGGTGGCGCGGCGACGCTGTCGGGTCTCGCCGGAGAAGGGCATGGGGCGCTAGATCCGCTGCCCTGGTGGGCTGATCTAGTATCCCGAGCCCGGATCTGCGCGTGCGGCGGCAGCAGCACCGACCTCGTGCGGTGGTGCCGCAGACGGCGATGGTGGAGGTTGAAGTGGTTGCTCCCTCTCTTCCCTCGGTGGTCTTTGGTGGTGCGGCGGTGGCCGGTGGCACGGGGCGGGGACGCTGGGCCTTCTTCGGCCTCGGTCTACGCGTTTTGGCTGTGCTGCGGCGGCAGCTCGGCGTGCGGTGGGCTTCCGGCGGAGATTTCAGTTCCGCCATGGTGGTGGGGCCAGGGCGACCAGGTGGTGCTGCGGGGCATGACAGTCGCTATACCGATGGTGCTTGTCGCAGGTTCGGCCGCCGGCTCGCTGTGCTGCTGCAGGGCGGACTGTCTTTGTGCTGCTGGTTGGGATGTGCTCCTAGCGAAAGCCATGGTGACGACGCTCATGGGCTTCGTTCTCCCCGTTGGGGGCGCCAGACGGAGCCCTTCCACCATGTTGCACAGGTCTCTGGGTGTAAACCCTATTCACATGTGGACGAGCGTCGGTGGCGTCCTTGGCGTCGCTTCCTTCTTGAAGGCTTCACTTCGAGACCGGGTCTGGGCTTGCGGCAGTGCGTCGCCTTTGGTGCAGGAAGGCAGCCTTGGGTGGAGGTGGTCTGAGGGTGGTGGTGATTCGTTCGTGGTTGTGTTGGGGAGGTGTTGAGGGCCCATGGTTTCTGTTTGGCTGTGGGTTGGTGGTTGTGGTGCGGTGGTGATTCCGGTGGTGGCAAGGTTATCTTTGAACTACAACGGCGTAGCAAATCTTGGCGAAGCAGTGTCCAGCGGTGATGGGTCGCTTCAAGGTGGTTGCTTCTGTGTTGAGGAGGTGGATGTGGCGAGGCCCCCACGAGTTTGAGGAGTTTGAGGTGTCTTGAGGTCAAGATTTGGCTTTGCTTAGCAGTGGTGGCCGGAAGATCGACGATTATGGGTGTGTGGCTCGAGGTTGACAGTGCTATGGTGAAGGAGCTTTGGGGTCTAATGAAGCTGGCAGCAGGCTGCGTCAGTTTTGGCGTGGAACAGCGTTGCATGACGGCGCTTGCTTTGGTAGTCTCTGGTTGGTTCCTTTCCTAGGGTGTGGTGGTGTGGCGTCGTGTTGGGTTTTCGCTCGGTTTTCCTTAATTAACTGAGCATTGTATGGTTTGGTCTCGTTTCCCTTAATATGAGGCACCTTCTTATCATATGACATGGCAGTGCTCCTGTCTTTAATTTTACAAAAACAAGCCATAACGAACCTAATTTACATGGCTAGGCATTCCCTGATGATCGATTGAATTTAGATTCTCTTGTTACAATTTGATGTAAATGCACACATATATGCCACTTACACTACTTTTGGAAATCGCATCTGATGCACGGTACTATAAACTGTATACAAGTGGCTGACTTTAGTTTTGTTGATTGCCTCCTTGGTCGCAAATGCAGGTGCTACCGGAATTTGGGGATCTCAATAAAAAGTAACAAGAAAGAAACAACTCAGTTTAGTTCAGACCCGTCTGAATATGCATGCATGATTTGAAGTTCTTTTTGACAGATTGCCGAAATAAAATTTGTCGAAAGATTGTCTAGACAATCCCAATTTATATTATGATTGCAATTCCGTGTGTAGTGATTAAGATGATTTTAGACGTTCAATCTGTACTAAGATTAGGTGGCAGTTCCGTCTTCTCTTGTTTGTGTGGTATTGTATTAGTATTATAAAATCTATCTTTGTCGTCCGGTAAAAGATGGATCGAGTGCGACCATATTAAAAAAAGATGAGCAGTGCAGGTTGCACGGACGTACGACTCTCTTATCCTTGTTTCTCTTGCGTTGCGACATCTATTATCTTAATAAGTTAAAAGAAGCTACCACATGGAGAGAGTTTAGAAATTCTCACATTAATTGAAAAAAGCAAAAGATATAAACCGTTTGATTTTATGAAGATCTAAAGATCGAAAATAACTTAGAGAGAGTCCATGTGTAATACAATTCAGAACTAAAAATAAGAAAATAAGAAAACATGAGTCGTTGATTTATGCTACATCTTATTGGCAACAGATATATATTTGCTAAATATTTTCAGGAGTCCATACATGGATTGGTACTTACATATAAAATCTAATATTTACACCAGCCTAGCTAATTTGGGAGTATTCACATAATACATGTTGGGGCTTTCCCGTCCAGCTCTCTAAACACCATTTAATAATAAATGAATAACACATAAAGGTTATATATATAGAGAGATATAAAAAGCATCTAGAAATTATCATGTTAATCTGAAAACAGAGAAGAATATCCACCCTTAAATTTAATGAAGATATGACTGTCTAGATTATTCCAAATAATCTACGTTGTAGAAAAGACAAAATTAGTATTAAAAGAAAATTTTGGAATCCGGATCGAGTGCCCTAAGTAAAAAAAATCTCTGACCCTCCTTATGTTGGAAGACAATTTAGGAGTGTCGTAATAAAAAAAAAAGTCTATCTTACCCTTACTATGTTGGAACAAAAAATTGAAATTAAAAACAGAAAAACTTATACAACTAGAATATAGTACGTTGAGTCCAAGATTCCATATGAACCTCTCGACCTTGTGGAAGTTACTATAACTTCAATAATGAACCAACGACATATGATTAGAATCAATGTGTAAAGTAGGGCACATAACTATACTTGGGTGCACGAATTGAAGGGTGTGGCGTTGAATTAGATTCAATATACCAAATCAGGCATGATATTCAAAAGGACTACAATTCCAATTCTATTATTTGGATGACAACTAACTTGACTATTGGAATTTTAGGAAACAATCCAATTCAATTCATGTTTGGATATCAAAATCATGGAATTGAAATTTTGTGCATAGTGCTTCGGTGGAAGAGGAAGAATCAGCCACCAGGCACAAGCTGCATCAAAGAAGGGTCCGCCAACGAGAAGGAAGAAGAGAAAGAGAGCACCGGCTGCCGACCATGAGGAAGAAGGGACCTCAAGATGGGAGGAAGTAGACTACTGGGGATGGGCGAGAGAGAGAGATGATTTCAGTCCAATACGGAGGTGTAGGGTTTGCAATGTAGGAGTGTCAAATGTCATTTGGTACTGGATTCAATTTCCATCCAACAATCCAAAACCATCCAAACAACAAGATTCAGATGTATCAATACCAATGTCAAATTATAGGCTCCAATATCTACGTCCTTCCATTTTAAAAGGATGAATAACAAATCAAGAAGGATTTAGAAATATACTATGCTAACTTAGCATTTAAAATTATATTTATCAAATCTAGCCGCTATTAGCGTGGACGAACTTACTAGTTAATTCCCTATTGAAAAGATCAATGCACAAACTTAAAATGAATATTATTTCAGATAATCATCATTATGATATGCAGATAGTATTATTAGTAAACTTTAATTAATTTTTAAACTACTACTCACGCGATCAAGCAACTTTTCGTACCAAACACGAGCCGGCCGGTCGCTTCCAAGCCGCGCCAGAGCAGCTACAGTGCCATAAAGAAATATCGATCTGGGACACTGTTTTTTTTTCCAATTAAAGGAACGTATTATTCTTCAGAGGGCCGCACCTCCATATTATGTAACAAAGAAAATTGCATTATTACAAATTTAGAAACCACAAAACGGCATTTCTTCTAGTAGGGAAATCAATCTTAGCACAATGCAACAGCTACTGTCTGCAGGTTTTTACAGCAACATTAAAAAAAAAAGGGATTGCACGTAGATGGCGCACCAGCAGACACATGCTATTATCGAGAGGTTAGGCACTACACGTATATCAAGCAAAAAAAAACACATGGGATCAAAATGGCCGCACACTGATCTTGGCATCCAGCCCTGCACCCGTGCGCCACAAACCCTACTTTGGGGTATCATGTATACTGCAACCGCTACGCACCACCATCCGGCAAGCGCCGCTTCTTCTCTACGCTGCTTGGAGCTGAGGGGTGAGCTTGTCCAGATCCACAGGAATATCAAATCCCGACTTTGTCAGGCAATTGACCATCGTAGGGATGTCCTTGATCAAAGCTTCCTCCATCGCCTGATAAATGGGCATGTGTATTTGTTACTGGACGGGTATGTTCAAAATATCTGAGGAATGTATTATTGCACTCAACAGTTTTGAAGGCAGTAAAGTTTGTGATCTCCCAAGGAGAGAGCACTTCTGCTGGTAACATATACCTAATGCAGCAGGAGGAATTGAACCAAAGATCGAGTGTCTCACCTTCCTATCATCTTTCTTCTGCCTTTTTATCACCTCTGTAGGCCATTCAGCAATCAGCTTTTGGAGTTCATCTTTTACAAACGGTTTCTTCTGATCGGGCAAATGCTACATCCAACCATAAATTTTTCATCAGGTGAACATGTCCTTTCAAAGTTTTTCTATACAAAAAAAAATTGGCTACAAAATTATTCTAGAATAGCATATCTGTACAATTTCTGGAGAATATATTAACATTCCAAATGCCGAAGATAGCATGAGTTGGAAATGCTTCAGCAACACAGCCAGCAGAGGTGCAGCAGGGCATTCAGAATAAGGAAGGAGCAGTAATCCAGAAACAAGTTCGAATACACTGCTGGATTTCAGTAATACAGATCTGGTGCCAAACCTTGTAAAGAAGTTTAATCATGGCAGCAGCATTTTCTGGCTTCCGATCAAGCAGAGACCCCTGCAACAAGACAGTTCATAGCGAGTTTGATATCAGAAACACGATCTAAAACAAATTACCGGTAGCACCTACGCAATCTTCTGCAGAAGGGTAAAAGCACTAAACCTAAGACCCATGGACCATGACTTATATGCTATGTACAGTAAAAGTACCACTTATGTACGATTGCACCTTACAATTTACAAATAACATAACAAGAAACAATACTACAATCTGCTTGCTGAGTGAGATGATAATGTCCATTCCAGCCTTCCAGGATTAGTTACCTTTGCACATGCAAAACCTGTTGCAAGTGTATAGTGTTTGACGGACTTGCCTCTTAGGCCATTGATGTTCCAAATGGATTGAGAATCGCCTGCAGAAGCAGAACCCAACAGTATTAGGACAAGTCTCCTTCAAAAAACCACACTACGTCACCCAAGTTATAGGGAAACTTAGACTGGACTAGGCAAAAAAAATCCTCAACCATTTGTCCATTTCATAAACAAAAAGCAATAGATTTGACAACATCATAAGTTCACAACCCCTCCTGGATTTTATCATGCAGGTAATGTAATTGCCTTGGGCCAAACCATGCCACTGGAAACGAGCAATGACACATGTTCAGTCCATCACTCCATCCCTAATAATTTTGCTGAGGTCCACGGTGGCGATGCACCTCCAACACAGCAGGCTAAAGCCTTAGGTTGGCTATCATATTTGCCTGAGTCCGTAAAATAGTTGAACTGCTTACCAACTTTCGCGGCAAATTCCATCCAAATGTCAAATGCAGTACGATGCAGCTTGACGCCAGCCTTAACAAATCTGTCTGCATATTTTGACACTAAATCCCATCTATCAGCATTGTAGCAGATGCTGCATAAGAGAGAATAAACCCATGAAGTTAATAACTGAAAGGAGCATGAAATCTAAAATCAAGGTAAAATAAAATGCTAATAAATCATAACAGATTCTTGTGGCTACCATTTCAGTAAAATTCACATAGTTACCTGTAACCTTGCATTATTCAGTAGGATCTCTAGTTAAAGTCTACTGGATTTAACATTTCTAGAGTTTATTTGTTAAAGTACACAAGGACAAAGTGAACCGGAACTATATTGCAGAAAGATGGACTACTCACAATCTTTTTACAATCATCTAAAAAATAATCATATGAAAATAATACATGACAAATAGAAATACATTGTCACAAAACCAACTGAGAACAGACAGTGACATACCTGAAGACTATATCAGCAGTGCCTGGTTGCAACGGTAAGGAATTCCTCCTGAGGACTTGCATTATGTTTTCCATTAGTTTTGTATCATTTAGCTCCTTAGCATGTTGCTGCAAAAGGAGAGTGTCATAACCAAGTAACTTGGAAAGTGATAAGAGTTAATATAAATAAATACCAGTAGATAATGAGCAGAACCGATGGTTGGTGTGATTCCATAAACATTATGCTTCCATAAAGCCTTCAACCCTGCATTCATAACATAAAACTGAATTAGTGGGGGTGCAAAAGGCCCCTGAGTTCAGTTAGCCTAAATTTTGAAGGCAGAATAGGATGTTTCCAACCAGAAGCTAGCACAGAGCTGTAATATCATAATATGTCTCATTATAGAAAACAAAATTGAAAAACGTGATAATACGAGATAAATAATGGCTTCATGTATCAGAGTAGATGCCATACAAATGAACTTGATCACTCATGCTAAGGTTCTTAAGAAAGTCATGTTGTTAGCTTAACATATCATAGCAAAACAATTAGAATGGAAGGCACAAACTTCTCTTAGGGAATATTAAAGCTGTAAAGAGAAAATATTTCAGAGCTCTGGTTCAACAGCAACAAAAACAAACAAATAAAGGAAACAAGCATACAACCGATCAGCCAGAGCCAAGGTACCAGACAAAAAAAAAATCTCTTATATGGTTCAAATCATACCATAGTCAAGGGCACCCACGCGAGCACAAGCCTCAGTGACTTTCATACAGAGATGGTCATTGAAGTTAGCATTGATGCGAAGATTTGATAATCTCTGAATCAAGAACAAGTACAATATTAACATAGCTTCTAGCGACAGAACAATATTGAAGAGAAATAAAGATAACATACTCGGTCATCTATGTCCAGAGACATTAGTTAGATATAAAGGAAACCACAGGCACAGAAATTACTCTTTTTTAAGAATCTTCCTGCATTAACATCTAAACTGTTTGATAATTTAGTAAACACCACAAGTTCAGATCACACATTCTTATTCCATATACGTTTAAATTTGTCAATATGAACAACGGATAGCAGAGACTCTATGTTCATTCAGTTTAATGAACACTTCTTCAAGTAAAAACAAATAAAAGAACCCTAGAAATCAAGATACTTGTAACTGTGCCCGCATGAGTAATGATGATACCGAATGTGCAAATGTGCAGGAATTGTAGGTTATAGAATGTACTAAGCTGGTTTTACAGGTGGTGCACAAAATATACAATGAACACGAGCACAGGGAGGGAGAAAGACGAAGGAACTTACAAATACTCTTAGCTTCTGCAAAATTTTAAAGAGAAGTTCGATGTCCTCCTTATTGGAGCAGCTACTGATCATCGACCACAACCAGGCATTAGGAGGCATAGTCTCAGCTTCAACAGATTTTAACATTTTCTGGTACATCTCCTCTACAGCTTCTGTGACATGAGCTGATGACCAAATGGAAGCATAATATTAAGAAAAACAATTCAAAGAAGCAGGCCAATGAGCACTAGTATATCCATTCTATGTGTAATTATAGCATATAGAATCATTGATTCATATCAAGTGAGACACATATCGAACTAAACCAAAAACCTTGCAGGCTTAACAATTTTGCACTTGTTTTACTTTGTGAAATGTTTGGAATTATCCTGGAAAATGTAACTTTACAAGAAATATAAACATCCACAAGCAAAAATAAAATCTCAAATCCACGAATCTATTTCTATTAGATACATAAAGTCAGAAAACTTTAACTGATCATCAGATTCAGAAAAAAGCTCTGTGTTTTTTGGATTACAATCATGAATCACTTGCACGAGAGAAGGTTAATTGAAGCCATTGCAAGGACAACCAGGAAATGATAAGGTACATTGATGAGCCCAGGTAAGTACATTGATGAGCCCAGGTAAGTACATTGTCGAGTCCAGATTGTATGTGTTTGGATAACTATGCAGGGGATTTTGTTGCTAACTTAGTAGCAGTAAGGAAAAAGTTGCTACTTAATTTCGATACTGCTTTCTTCATAAACTGAATATGCTAACAAATATAGCACAATTGACTAATGCGAGAACACGAACAAAAAGTAATGGCAAGAACAGTGCAGAAAGTGTTCCAAAATAACCTGTAGGGTGATCCACCTCACTTGCTTCTGTTGAGAAATGAGCTGTTGCCATCTGATAACGTACTGATTTCTCACACAACCATTGTGAAGCCATGGTTGGCAATATAAGGTTACCTGAATTATTGAAAAACAATTAAGTCAACACAGTGTAATCAATCCAAAACTAATTTAATCAACAATGGAGTAAATTACCCCATAAAGAACTATTTCACTGCAATCAATAAAGCTACTAAGAGTCGGTTAGCTTGGGTGCTTGCAACGCCCTCTTTTCTTTAAGAAAAATTCAATATGATCGAAACCACCCAAAATAATGCTTAAGATGGACACAGAGGGATGATTGTCGAGACATCACTCTATCCTTTTGTTGCTGACTGTTCCCACAAACAAATATAAAATGTTCTGTGGCAGCAAATGCAGTGACACACTCCAACTAGCTAAACTCCCATCATCATTTCAGTTCCCTAGCTATACAAATTATCCAATGACACTAAGCTATAAGATCCAGGCCAAGACACATACAGCACAATGAGTTAACTACTCAGTTGACTATTGGTCCCATACTCAGTATGGGTGGGGTTACCAAGGAGATACTGATGAATTATTGAAGCAAACATATACTACATTAACTGGCCTAACTATGATAAGGCCGAAAGACAAGCATATCTCTGTGAAAGAAATGAAGCAAATTAGTGCACTTTGAGGTAAATGGGGAGTCATAATCAGCTAACTCTCCAAGTCCCGCTAATTAGTCACGGGATAGGCTAAAACCATCACGAATGTCACAAACACCCGCCACAAGTCCGACAGAATGACGCACTGACAAACATCCCCCCCCCACACACACACACCCAAGGCCACCTAAACCCTCACAAGCCCCTCGAATCAGGCAATTCACAACCTTCACCACTTCCAGTCAGAACAGGAGCACTCTTAGCAACATTAGCGAGAGCCGCTCGGGTGTCGAGACAGCAAAAATGCTAAGCAAGCAACTGCGCGCGCTCACCACCAGTTCGACGAAATGCCGCGCCAGGCAAACCCGCGAACAGAGCACCGGGATCACAACTAGCAGATGATACAGTTGAAGGATTCAAGGTAGGAGAGCTCACCAGACGACTGGGGAGCAAAGCAGGAGGAGAAGTCTCTGGCGCGATGTGGAGAGGACGCCGAGAAGGGGACGCCATGGAGATGCAGCAGGAGGGCACCCTCAGCACCTGATGCGCTCCCCCAGAGAATGCCGGGGAGCCCGGAAGCCGCCTGGAACGCAAGGACGCGACGCGCGCGCGGCGGCGGCCTGCATGGCGGCTGCTTCTCCGTGCGGCGGCCGGACGGGAGCAAACTGGGTTGGGGGGAGGAAGGCTGCGAGCGAGGCGAAAGGGAAGCGCACAACGTTGGGCTGTGAGTTTGTTTGATTGATTGGGTTAGCGGGTAAATTGGGCTCTCCTTAATGGGCCGTGAGTCCATGATCTCAAATTACAAAGCAAAATGTTGCAATGGCCATGACAAACAAAATCACATTGATGTTTATAAATTTCGTATGATCCTTTTGCCATCACAGTCGTAGTGGGCAAATCCTATACGTCTTCCGGAAGTTTTTTAGCAAATCAACTTCCAGTGTTTGAGATTCGTGCAACCAACCATAGCCGTTTGATCCACATCTAAACCCTAACCTCACCTCTCTCTCTCCTGCTTCCCCCTCCCGGCCTCCCGTGACCCACTCCGCCACCGCCGCGACCCGCCTTGAGCGCTCGCCTCGCCGCCGTGACGCGCACCCGTCTGCGAGCTTCGTGGGGCCGAAACGCACCGCCATTGGTGTCGCGCCTCTCCGATTTTTCTGAAAATGTTGAAACATTTTGAGAAAATGTTGGTTGACATTTTCATGAAAACGTTGCAAAATGTTGATGAAATGTTTCGAAAAAATGTTGAATCTAACGTTTTCTCCTGAAAAATGTTGATACATGTCGGGGTTCTCTACCGCCGGCAATGAATTTTTATCGATCGTGTGTCGAGCTCGGATGGTTAGCGCAGGAGACGACGGGGTTTATCTTGGTTCGGGCCTCAGGAGTAATACCCTCGTCCGGTGTGTTGCGGCCGTGTTCTGAGCCAAGTGTGCTCGTAGTAGGGGTTACAAGCTAGTCGGGAGAGGGAGTTCGTTCCCAAGTCCCGGATGGTGGTGTCTGGTCATGTGAAGGTCTAACCCCCGTGACCATTGCCCTCCTCTCCCTTTTATAGTCTCAAGGGGAGGGGTACAAGGGGGAATACAAAAGGTTACTGATTGCTTGGCGGTGAGTGCGTCCGTCGTCGTCATGTCTGTCTGGGCGTATTGAAGCCGAGTCGCGATGCCTTGTCGGGAAGCCGCGTGGCCGGGTTGGTTGTTCCCTCAGGACGCTTGGCCTTCTCCCAGAGTAGTTTGGGCTTGTCTTAGTCTTCCCGAGTGCTTGCCTGGCTTGCCCGAGCCTAAGTCTAGGCTCGTGTCGGCGTCGTGGGGTGCTTGAGTGCCTCGGGTTGAGTCTTGCGTGTGGCGAGTAGGAGATGATGGCGATGTGATGGCTGCGGCTTGTCGGACTGCATTAAGGCTCTTTGGGCGGGCCGCTTATGGCCTCCAGGTTGTTGTTTCGCGTGGCGTGGAGATTCGCTCCTCCCGCGCAGTGGCGCCCGCCCGAGTAGTCTTGGGTCCGCGTACCGGTCGAGCCTGGACTTGTCGTGCGAGGCGGAGAGTACTCGTCGGCGGAGACTTGTCGTGCGGGCGGAGACTTGTCGTGTGAGGGTTCCTCTGGTGGGAAACTAGTCGGAGATCTGCGGCCGTCCGGCCAAGGGTGGTTGGAGACTTGCGGTGAGGGTCTTGGCGAAGATCGCATGCCTTCCACGAGGCGCAGCTCGGTGAAGGGTGGACTCCTTCTAGATGTTGTTTGTCGGCAAGGGTATGACCATCCTCGAGCGTCAAAGGGGACCCTAATCTGGGTCCTCGTCAACCGAGCACGAGTGGGAGTCGAGGGGAGTCGCGTTCGAGCTCGATTGGTGGATCTTGGAGTTGGAGGTGTTCTTGGGTTCTCGGTGGAGTGCGCCCGGCGCATCCGCGGATGTAACCCAAGCTCGTGAGTGAGTTGGAGACTCTCTGAGCTTTTATTTTAATTGTAGCCGTTGTAGCCTTGGAGGTTTCGTCGGGGCAGTTACGGCCGTCGCATTTGTCTTCTCACGGTCATCGCGTCTTGGCGTGCTTAGCACATGGGGCCCTGAGCGGGCGACGAGGCAGGTGATCTCTCGAGCCTCGGCCCGGCCCGGCGCCCGGGCGGTGTCGTTCTGGTGAAGAGGCACCGTCGGTGGTCGTCGAGGCAGGGGCGCCAAGCGCTACCTCCACGATCCCGCCACCGCCCGTCGAGGAGGGTGAGGCGGCCCGCAGGCGGCGGTCACTCGAGGCGGCCACAGGCGCCGTCCGAGGGCGGTGGTGGTGGTCTTGGATGAAGACTCGGCGCCTCCCGGCCGGAGAGTCACGATGCGCGGTAACCACAGGCGTTGGAGCCGGCCCGAGCGCGGTGGCGTCGAGCCTTCTCCCGGTGTGGAGGTGCGGTGCCCTCTCCGGCGGCGACAGTTCAAGGTCTTCCCCGACCGTGGAGGTGGCGGAGTCCTCTTGATCCGAACTTCCCTTACGGTCGAGGAGATGATGGATCTGGAGGCGTCTTGGGTTCATCGACTTCCCGGTGTCGGGGTGTCGACATCGGCGCCCCAACTCCGGAGAAGGAGTGCGAGGTGGCGGTGGGCGGAGGTCCAACGAGCGGCGACCATGGAGGCGATCGCGTCGGTCTCGGCGCTGCGAGAATGCTGGCGCGGCGGCTTCACCTCGGCCGCTGCAGCGACGCGGAAGATGTGGCCCTCGCGGCGCCCGGCTCGTGTGGAGCCGACGGAAGAGCGTCGCACCGCGCATGTCGATGAAGGTCGGGAGGCGTCGTCTCCGAGTTGGTGGAAACCGTCGAAACTCCAGCCCCGTGCGAGCTGGCGTGGCGGGCGTTGTCGGGAAGAGGGGCATCATCGCCCGGTCCGGTTGCGGCGAGGCCGAGGGTGTCGAGGCTCGCGTGCTTGTGGCCGACGCCGTTGCGCAAGTCGGCCGTCCCGAGAGTGGCCAAGGCCACCACCTCGGAGATCCAGTGGCCGAGGAGGCGGTGCGTCTCTTTCTCAAGCGGCGCGGCGAGGCGAGCAACGAGCTCGCGTGCACTTCGTGGGCGGCTACCTCCGGGCTTGACTCGACTCGAGGATGACGAGGCAGCGGCGCGCCACACCTTGGAGCGTGGGATGACTGGGCGCGTCGGGCCTTTGGCGAGCTCATCCTCCCGTGACCTCGGTGAGTTTTCTGTCAAGGATTCTTTTTGATTCGCGATCTTCTCGAGCTCGCCGATTAATTCGGTTCTGATTGGCTGTAGACCCTCGAGTCTTGGTCGGAGCAGCGCGCGAGTGCGCCAACTCCAGCGGAGGCGGACCCCGGTGGAGATGCGGCTTGTCGTGGCTCGGGTAGCGGCGGCCGGTGCCGTGTGGCGGGGCGTCAGCAGGCGTCCCTTGAGGCCGCCGTCGTCCATGAAGACCGAGCCATCTCCGCCGAGAGGCGCTCTGCCAGCGAGACTCGGCTGGCGTCGAGGCTCGCGCTTGCCGGTGAGATCGAGCTCCGGCGGCCGCGGCGTCTGCGGAGGAGGCGGTGAGAGCCAAGACCGCCCGCGCCATGGCGGAGACCACCGCCCAGAAGCCTCCCGGACCGCTCGTGAGAAGGCGGCCCTCGAGCAAAGGTGTTGGAGCTGAGAGTGACTTGAGGCGGCCACGACGGACTTGGCGGCAACCCGCCCATTTTCCCGAACCACGAACCAGCTCCGGTGGCGGCGTCGCGGCGAGAACTCAACGCCAAGTTGTCACGGGATCTCGGTAAGTCGGACGATCCCGGTTCTTATCGATCCAGCGCTTGCTTCTTGTCGGGACTTGACTTGATGACCTTGGTTGCGAGGTCGCGCGTGATCCGGCGGGGATGGTGGTGCGGTGCGGCGCGGCCAAGCAAGGCGGGCGCCGCCATCCTCAAGGTTATCGAGAAGGACGGTGTCCTTAAGCGCTTGTCGGAGCAGCTCCAGTCGTGTCGAACTTTGGTGTTATCTTGTTGTCCTTTTTCTTCCTCTCGAGCTCTCGTGACTCCCTGTCTCCGCTTGTTCTTGAGAGGTCGAGGCCGTGGGCGATCCGGGCATCTCGAGGCGGGGCCGCGTCACGAACCGAGCCCGCGAGGCCCGGCGCCGTCGGATGCCATTGCCGAGAAGGCCATCGGGGACATCGCCAAGGCTGGGCGGGCGATGAGTTCGGCCATGGCGCGCTCGGTGTGTCGCTTGGTCCCACGGACGCCCGAGGCAGTCGAGGAGGTGGCCGCCCTTCCGGCGTGGGAGTTGTCGGCGGCTCGTCGTCACGGTGCACCGGATCCTCGCCATGATCGAGTCGCACTACCAAGGGCTGGACCGCATGGCGGCTGGCGGTGGGCTGGGCCCTGGCATCTCCGACGACCAATGCAGGCGGAGGTGGACTACGCCGCCCGCCGAGATGGCCGACGCTGCATTGAAGGATCTGGGCTGCGCCACAAGGCGGTCGAGGCTCCGGAGTTCCGGGCACCCGAGTTAAACATGCCACAAACTATTTGTAATAATTTGAACACGTTGCCAGGTTATCGCGTAGCTAGGCTATTCATCTGGCGTTATCTCGATCGCTTATAAGCGAGGGCGGCTGAGCCAGCGATCAAACTTAGAAAGCGAAAGCAGTCAAACCGTGCTCCGAGCAGCGGGGCGTAAGAGTCGTAGGCTTGGCCCCTTGAATCGCTAAGCTCAACCGTTAGATTCGCAGCCCCGAGTCCTTAGAAGGTTCGGAGATAAGCGAGGTTTTAGTTGCGCAAACTCCTCTTTTGGACGGAGCCAGTGGTCATTCGAATGTTCTCGGAAAGGGGTTGGATGAAAGCCGGAGACTAGAGAAGTACTACTGCAAGTCTTCGTCTGTAGCAGCGGCGTTAGCACTAGGAGCTTTGAGCGAATAGGCGACTCGCCATCTCATGCAAGCTGTCATCTTCACCTTTCCCGAGTTCGATTTTCCACCAAAAACTTCTCGCTCGTGCGATTCGACAAAGTTGTCGGAATTTTTGAAAAATTTGAAAAGCGTTGAGGACCGAGGCATTGTGCCCTTGGTAGCCCCAGGAAGGGCGTCTTTGACTTGGTGCAAAGACGCTGCACTGCTCAAACATAAATATTGCTATAAAGAAATAAAGCGCACAAGAATATAAACTTGAACTCGGAGGCGGTGCACAGAGGCAAAGCGACATGTATTTATTGACGTCTGAGTTGAACATTTACTTAAGGGTAAAGCGGGCGCGGTGTTCGATGTTCCATGCGTTGGTGGCGACCCTCCGTCCTCGTACTTGATCTTGTATGTCACGGTGGAGCACCTCGTGGATGATGAAGGGCCCCTCCCAAGGTGGCGGCGGCTTGTGCGGTCCTTCGGCGAACCCGTCGGAGAAGCGAGGGTCAGCGTGGAACTCAGCAGCAGGCGCATGTTGCGCTCGTGGTAGCGTCGTAACGCTGCTGGTACTTGGCGCTCCTCGGCGGTGCCCGTCGTCGCGCCTCGTCAAGCTGGTCGTCGGCGTCCTCGGCCTTTGACTTGGTTCTCTTCTTGATGTATGCACTTTTCGCGGCTGCCAGTCGATGTCGGTTGGCAAGACCGCCTCGAGCCATGTACCATGAAGAATGGCGTGAACCCGTAGCCTGCTTGGCATAGTGCGTGAACTCCACAATACTGGACGGCGGTTCGACCACCCATCTTGCTCGAAACTTGTCGAGCCGCTTGAAGATTCTCGGCTTCAAGCCTTGCGAGGATCATCACCAGATTCGCCCTCTCGACTTGCCCGTTCGTCTTCGGGTGAGCTACAGCTGACCAGTCCACACGGATGTGGTTGTCGTCGCAGAAGTTGAGGAATTTCTTCCCGTGAGCGGGTGCGTCGGTAATGATCGTGTTGGGGATGCGAAGCGGTAGATGATGTTGGTAAAGAGCGAAGCGGCCTCCTCGGGCGGGCGTTGACTATGGGTCGAGCCTCGATCCACTTTGAGAACTTGTCGACCGCCACGAGGAGGTGAGTGAAGCCCCCGGGTGCTTGTCGGAGCGGTCCCACCATGTCGAGGTTCCAGACTGCGAAGGGCCATGTGATGGGGATGATGCGCGGCACTTGCGCGGAGGTGAGTTTGCCTTGCATAGGGAATTGGCAACCCTCACAGCGCCGCACAATATCCTTTGAGTCGGCGACCGTGGACCAATAGAAACCTTGTCGAGCTTTTCCGACAAGGGTTCTCGGCGGCATGGTGACGCAGTGCCGCGTGTATCTCTTGCAGCAGCTCGCGGCCTTGATCTCCGGGAATGCACCGCATGAGTATGCCGGCCGCCCCGCGCTTGTAGAGCTCGCCATCAATGATGGCCAGCTTTCGCCGCGGCGGGCGTCTGTGGCTTGTTTGGTCGGAAGGGAGCTTCCCCTCGATCAGCCACTCGAGGATGGGGAAACGCCAGTCGGGATCCTCAAGGTTTACCTCCGGTGGCTCGTCGATTGCCATGACCTCAGGCCCCGGCTCTTCAGGTGGTTTCTCGCCCTCTTCTCGTCTGGGACGGTTGATGTTGATCGCTCGCGAAGACGCCGTGTGGAACCGGGCTGCGACTGGATGCCGCTTTCGCAAGCACATCGGCCGCTTTATTGTAGTCGCGCAACACGTGGTGCAACTCGAGGCCGTGGAATTTGCCCTCCAGATCTCGGACGGCTTGGCAATATGCCGCCATCTTGGTCCAACGCAGTTCTTATCCTTCATGACTTGTCCCACGACCAATTCAGTCACCCACGATCTCGACGCTGATCGAGCTCGGCGATCCGGAGACCGTTGATCGAGGGCTTCGTACTCGGCGGCATTGTTTGGCCGGAAATGTAGTCGGACCATACTCATGCGCCGCCCGAGGCGAGATGAAGACAAGGCCTACACCGGCTCCTTCCTTCATGGCCGAGCCATCAGTACATGATCCGGTCTCGTGCTCGATTCTTGCTGGTGGAGTCGCATCTCCGTCCATTCGGCCACGAAGTCTGCGAGTACTTAACTTGTCGCGGGAGCATACGTGATGTTTTGCCCCATCAACTCAAGCGCCCATTTAGCGATTCTTCCTTGACCTCGGGGTTCGGATGACCTCCCGGTGGATACTTGGACACCACGGTGATGGGGTGTGCGTCGATAATCTTAGGAGCTTATGCTTGGTCATCAAGATCGGCGTACACAAGCTTTTGCATCTGTGAGTGGCGCGTCTTGGAGTCGGAGAGTACCTCGGCGAAGTACCGATCGCTGCACCATACGGGACCTCCGGGCTCTTCCCGCTCTACCACCAAAGCCTTGGCGACACTGGGTCGTGGTGAGATGTCTGTAACATTGGCTCTTCAGTGGTAGGAGGCGGTCAATATCGAGGGGACTCTTGAGGAGGTTCTTGAGTGAGTCGAGTGCCTCTTGCGCCTCGGGGTCCACGTAAAGTGGTCGGACTTCTTCATTAGCTTATACAGCGGCTGCGCTCTCAGGCAGCGCTATGAAGCGACTCAAAGCCGCGAGACAGCACATGGCGTTGTATGCCCCGAGTTCTTGATCGGCCCCATGTCCATGATGGCGAGATCTTCTCGGGGTTAGCTTCAATGCGGCGTTCCGACACGACAAAGCCGGGAGCATTCCCCTCGGAACCCAGCACTTCTCGGGATTGACTTCACCCGTGTTGTCGTAGCTTCACGAAGACTTGATGGTCGGGGACCGGATCCCTGTTCTCTTTGACTTGACTACAATGTCGTCGCGTGCGCTTCTATGATGCGGCCGATCAGCGTCGCGCCCATCGTTGGAAAGTTGCCCGCATTCTTGAGCGAAGGGCATCGTTTGATAGCGATGCTGCGCGAGCGGTGTGATGAGCGAGGTTGCGAGTTGGTCCGCTACACACATCGCGATGCGGTGGTACGAGCGCATCGAGAAAGCAGAGGGTCTCGCACCTGCCGTTGAATCGACTACGATCTATCGCGAGGCAAAGAAGCGGATCCTTGGGACACGCCTTGTTAAGGCTCGTATAGTCAACACACATCCTCCATTTTTATTCTTCTTCTTTACAAGACAGGGTTTGCTAACCACTCGGGGTGGTAGACTTCACGGATGAACCACACTAAGGAGCTTCAAGATCTCCTCGCAATCGCCTTGCACTTGTGTAAATCGTTGAGCGGCGTAGGCGGTTCACCGGCTTCGATCCGGCTTGATGTTGAGTTTGTGCTCGGCAACCTCTCGGGATCCCCTTCATGTCGGAGGGTTTCCACGCGAACACGTCGAGGTTCGCTTTGAGGAAGTCGGCGCGCTTTCCTATTTAGGATCGGCGCGTCGATCTGAGCTTGCGGCCATCGTCGGAGGCGACGCGTCCTTGACATCCTTGGCGGGCTCGAAAGAGCGGGCCGCGCGCTTGGGCGACTCGGGGCGTCACGGTCCTCGAGCGAGGCTCGGCATGGAGCCTCGCGGGCCGGACGATTGCTTGACTGAAAGCACTCGGCGTCGCACTCGTATCGTGCTGATGCGTAAACCCTCAGTGATGATACCCCTCGGTCGGGATTTTCAATTTCAGTGCGTATAATTAGGCACGGCCATAAACTTCGTGTATGCGGCCTCCAGGATCGCGTATGGCGTCCCGAGAACCCCACCACCGAAGGTGAGGGTTTACGTGCGGAAGTTCCGCACATCCCGAGCGTGATGGGCGGATCGATGCGCGGGGCGCCTCGATTCGAGTGCGACCCCATGGAGCAGGCGCCATCGGCGGCCTCGGTAGCGGACCCGGGATGCCCATCTCGTCAAGTGTTGGGCGTGAAACACGTTGATCCGCTCCCCATCCATCGGGACCTTGTGGACCCTTCGGTTTTGAGCAGGGGCTACCACTGAGTGGGTAGGATCCGGTGAGTGCGGTGTCGGGATGGTCCTTGCGATCGAAGGTTATTGGAACCTCAGCCACTTTAGGTAGGGGCGACTTAGCGTCGGCGTTCATGACTTCACGCGGATGAGCTTCTCGCGCCGCCTCGAGGGCTTCACCGGTGATCCTCAGAAGATCATATGCAGCTCGTCTTCACCAGGGAACACGGCCCCGTGCCATCATCGTTGTCGTGGGATGGGCCTTGCTTGTCGGGGTGGTCCCGCGTCTTGAGGGTGCTCTTGGCGTAGTTCTTCATCGGTAGGCACTCCCTAAGCGTGTGCTTGGCGGGGACCTCGTGGTGTGGGCATGGTGCGTCGAGGATCTTCTCGAAGTGGTCACAGTCGGGGTGCAAACTTACTCGGGTTGCCCTTTGGCGCGTCGTCTTGCGCTCACGCCGCGACAAAGTTGTCGTCGGCGGCGCTTGTCATTTTCTTCTTCTTTTTGAATCAGCGAGGGCGTTCCTTGATGGTCCACGACTTGCTTCCCTTGCCGAGGGGTGTTGAGCGTCGCGGCCACGCCTCCTCGCCCGTCGGTGTGATTGCTCGCGATGTCGAGGAGTTCCCGCGTCGTGCGCGGCATGCGGCGTCGAGTCGATGGATGAGGGAGGTACCGTCGTCCCATTCGAAGCAGCCGAGATGGCGTCGTTGTCGATTCTTGCGCCCGGGAGCTCGGTGCGGCTTGGAGAAGCGCCGTATGTACTCGCGAAGACTCTCCCGGCTGCCGCTTGCGATTCTTGCGGCTCCCTATTTGCCGGGCGGCGTGTGTGCCTTGAAAGTTCTTGCGAAACCCGCCGCGGTCGGTCGTCTTGGATCTTGTCGCGGGGTAGGTGCTCGAGCCACGTGCGTCTTGAGTCGCCCGAGGTAGAGTGGCAAGTTCTTGATCACGAAGAGATCGTCGGTCGCTCCTCACGGCATGGCACGCATGAAGTCGGTAGTCCTCGAGCCATCTGTTGGGATTGGTGTCCCGTCGTATCTTGGCACATTGGTCGGGCCGGGCCGCGAGGAACTTCGGCGTCGTGAATGCCCGACCAAGGCCCTCGGACCCGCAGCGGCTTGGCGACCAAGCTGCGCTCGCGGCGTCGTCGTCTGTCGTGGCGTCGGTGGCGCGTCGTCGTAGTGGTGGTGTGATTGCCGTCGGCGCTTTCCGCTCGTCCGGGCTTCTAGGGTATTCGGCGTCGCGGTTGGGTCCTAGGCGACTCTTGACCGCCGATGCAGCGGCCACAACCCGCCCGTGTCGCTTCTTTGCTGCGAGGAGGCGGGTTCGGACCGATGGGTGGATGGTGCTCCGGCTCGTCCGCGCTCCGGCGGCGGCTGAGCTTTCCGCTTCTGCTGCGCGCTGCGGCACGGCGCTTTCAGCTGCTGGCGTACTCGTCGCTCTTAGGTTCTTGGCTCACGGGCAGCAGCGCGGCAACATGGCAGCGGCGGAGGTTCAGGATGCCCGCCGGAGCGGCGCGCGTCGGCGTTGGCGTTCGCGCCGTTGGCGCTGGTCGTTGTTGGGCTCCGGTGCTTGTGGTGGTGTCGGCGCCGCGGCCGTGCGGGCGGCTTCGCGGCGGCGGCGCTCCGCCGGCTTCGTTCGCGTTGCGGGCTCGCCACGAGCGTTGTCGTCGCGAGGCTCGGCGTCGATCGAGTTCTTGATGCGAAGGACCAACTCCTCATCGGTGGCGCCTTGCCTCGCTAATTCGTCGAGTCGGGCCGCCCGCTGGGCATCGGCACCACGATGGCGTGGTGCATGCTCCGTCGGAGCTGCTCGGCCGGGATGTAGTGACGTTACACTCCCTTGTGGGGTCGTGGCGTCGCCGGTTGCGCCCTCGGTAAGCTGCGGACCGGGGGCGATGCTCGTGGCGCGGAGGAGGCTGTTGGCGTGGCCGTCAGGTCGTCCGGTGGCGGGTTGTCCACGGTACATTGTGGAGTACCGCTCCATGAATTCCCCCAGCCAGTGGTCCGTCTCCGCTGGCACAGGGCGGTCGGTGAGGTAGTAGGCGGCGAGCCTAAAAGCGTTCTGCGTTGGGTTTGGCCCCAACATGCGATGATAGCGTCGCCCGGTAACCGGACGAAGGCCTCGTAGCGCCGCAGCCCCGAAGGACATTGGGGCGGGCGGCCGTAAAATGCGGACAACGGACTCACGGCCCGGTGTGAAGCCGAGGGGCGAAGCAGGTGGTCCGGGAGTCAACGTGACCCGCGGCCGTCCATCCGATCCGCGAGTTCGTCGAGACACGATGTGCCCCTACTGGCGCGCCAGCCGGGGTTCTCTACCGGCAATGAAGTTTTATCGATCGTGTCGGGCTCGGATGGTTAGCGCGGAGGACGGCGGGGTTTATCTTGGTTCGGGCCTCAGGGTAATACCCTCGTCCGATTGTGTTGCGGCCGTGTTCTCCAAGTGTGCTCGTAGTAGGGGTTACAAGCTAGTCGGGGAGAGTTCGTTCCCAAGTCCGGGATGGTGGTGTCTGGTCATGTGAAGGTCTAACCCTTGTGAGCGTTGCCCTCCTCTCCCTTTTATAGTCAAGGGGGAGGGGCACAAGGGGAATACAAAGAGTTACGGTGCTTGGCGGTGATGCGTCCGTCGTCGTCATTGTCCGGGCGTATTGAGCCAGTCGCGATGCCTTGTCGGGAAGCCGCCGCGTGGGGGTTGGGACTGTTCCCTCGGGACGCTTGGCCTTCTCCCAGTAGTTTGGGCTTGTCTTAGTCTTCAGGTGCTTGCCTGGCTTGCCCGAGCCTAAGTCTGGGCTCGTGCTTGGCGTCGTGGGGTGTGCGTGCCTCGGGTTGAGTCTTGCGTGTGGCGAGTAGGAGATGATGGCGATGTGATGGCTGCTGCGCGACTTGTCGGACTGCATTAAGGCTCTTGCGGGCGCTTGCATGGCCTCCATGTTGTTTCAGCGTGGCGTGGAGATTCGCTCCTCCCAGCGCATCGGTGGCGCCGCCCGAGTAGTCTTGCCCGGGTCACGTACCGATCGAACTGGACTTGTCGTGCGAGGCGGAGAGTACTCGTCTTGGCGGAGACTTGTCGTGCGAGGCGGAGACTTGTCGTGTGAGGTTCCTCTAGTGGGAAACTAGTCGGAGATCAGCCGTCCGGCCAAGGGTGATCGACTTGCGGTGAGGGTCTTGGCGAAGATCGCATGCCTTCCACGAGGCAGCTCCGGTGAAGGGTGGACTCCTTCTAGATGTTGTTTGTCAGCAAGGGTATGACCATCCTCGAGCGTCAAAGGGGACCCTAATCTGGGTCCTCGTCAATACATCTCTTCCCGGAAAAATGTTGGCTGAAAAATGTTGGTTCAACATTTTCTAAAAAATGTTGAAACATTTTGTAATGTATAATCATGACATGGGCTGGTGGAAAAATAAAAAACATTATTTAGATGGACTTTGGTGGGCTGGAAGTTCGCATCATTATCCACCTTTTGGTAGGCATATAGGAGCCCCCGTCGTAGTGCCCACAATAAAATAACTCCTTAGTACAAAATTCATTCATGTACAAACGCCAGATGTAGATGATTTTGAGATTAATGTAGTCGTCATAAGCATAGCCCATCAGTGGGTATATCACCTATCACTAAAAGATTAACGTTGTTAGTCAAATGCACAAAGTAGTGTTTATCCTCTCTAGAATCAAATGCATCTGCATTTGGTAGGGCTCCACTTGATTCATATTCTTTATAGGAACTAATTCTCTGAGAGAAATAACTTTGTGATTGCAAGTGATTATCTTTGATTTTTTTAGCATAAACTCTTAAATCAAAAGGATGAATCAGTACACTGAATTGAAAAAGAAGCTACTTTTTCAGCTCTCAGCCTCTTAGTTCATTTCATAGAATCACTTCTTTCTGAAAAAGTTATTTGTCAGAGCTCATGTCGGAATCAGTTGAGAATCAGATTTGGGATAACTGTCATTCATGCCAATTAAGGTGGTTTCTGCAACTCTGCAAGTAGTCATGAGAGTGCACAACATTGGGCTATAAACTCAAATGATTTTTAGATAAAAGGAAAATATTCATTTAATTTATCTCAAATGTACACCCGTAGATGGTAAATATAGCCACATAAACTCAAATGATGAAGTGATTATTGGAAACTTAATGATAACTAGTAAAATGCACATGCGACACGCATGTATTTACGAGAAAACATTTTAACATGTACTTCGAAAAATGTATTAAAAGGGACTTTATAGCCAGAAACATATTAAACAAACATTTTTTATTGAACTAATGTAACAAGTTCTATTGAAGCAAAGTTTAAATTTAATCACCTAGCTGCATTTCAACAAAGTAATTAACACCACCCTGTAATCTTCTGAATTTGGTTCTTAAAAACACTTCATTATGTTTTCACGTGCGGCACACACATTTTTTGAAAAACTAATTAGATCGATTTCAATTGAAGTTCAAAAATAATCCCTTCATAGATGGAGCCACGTTAAGCGGGGTTAGGCAGGCGGGGTGGGTGGCCACCCTAGCTAGAGTTGTAAGTGTGCTCGAGTACCTCCTCTTCTCCGGCGACCCGCTGAGCTAGGACGACCCCTTCTTCTCACTTAAGTTTGGCCCAACTATATTTGAAATGCATATAATAGTAAAGTATGTCACAAACAAAGTAGAGGCTACTTACATACATAATTTATGAATAACATAAGATGAATGATAAAAACTGTATGAAAAAACAATAACGGCAAAAATTTGTATACGGAGGAAGAAGAACCTAATAACCATTTTTACCATTTGTATCGTCAATGTCATTATTGCATCACTGGTTTATTGTTAGCAAACTTGCGTCTCGTCAATTTTTAAGGAAAAAAACTATATATATTGTGTCTGACGTGGAGTGTATGTTGTGTTCAAAAAAGATCTCATTGCACAATGACCATGCAATGGCAAGCGATGGGTTTCTGCATGGCAAAATGGTATGATCGTTAGGAACTCATAGGCGCATAGCAAAGTGCCCGATCCTTTCTACATCGACCATAGATATTGTTGCAGCCGCCGTTGCCATCAACGCCTCAGCTCCCCGGCAACGCCTCAGCCACGCCGACCATGCTACCGCTCATCGCGTCCCAGCCGTTCGACGGCGTGTACACTCGGCTCCCGGCAGCGCCTCGACCCACGGCCGCGTGGGCATCGTCGGCGCGGTGCCCAATAAGCAGGTCGACGCGCTGGCGTTCTACCGCGGCAACACGGACGCACCAACCTGCCGCGAGTGCGTTGCCGCGGCGTTACGACGACGGCGAGATCGCCCGGCAGAAGGACGTCACCGTCTACCAGGACGTTTGCGTCGTCCGCTTCTTTGACGCGTCTACCTTGACTTCCTCGGCGTGAACTCTTCTTATGCCATGTCCTCCTGCCGCCGTCACGGCGCTCAGGATTGTGACGGCGGACCACGTGCACGGCAAGTAGCTCTGCCTGGAAGAAGTACTTTGCCACGACCATGATGGACTTAGACGCGCGCTACCCGAGAATATACGACAACATGCGGATCTTGGGGAGCGGCAGGGGCTGCGGCGGCACCGGCGTGGGTTGCGGTCCACGCCTTGACGGTGGGCAGGAAGCATCGTATGGCGCGCTCGGCTCCGTCATGACACGCCTCGTCACTGGAGAGGTAGAGCTGGACGAGCAGGGCAGGGGCGCCGTTGTGTAGGAAGTCGTCCAGGTGATCGGCCCACGAGCCGCCGCCAGAGTATGCCTTGGCGGCTCGATCGAAATTAAGAAACCCCGTTACGGTGCGACGAGCTTCTCCAGGGACGCGGCGGTGCCCTGCTGCTGACCAACCGCGGCGAGCCTGACCTCGTTGACGATCTCGGATGCGAGGCTCGACACATCGACAAAAGCGGTCAAGAGGAGCCAGGAGGAAACATGGTGTGTGGCGTCCGACGGCAGGCCGAGCTTGCCGACCGTCGCCTCGCGTCGGAGCTCCCGGACGGCGTAGACGACGCGCGGGTCACCTTTACGGACAACAAAGGGTCTGTTTGGTTGGTCGCACGTCCTCCGTCCAGACTCCGCAGATGCAACATAGGATTGATTGGTTACTTGTATGTTCCATTGGTGAAAAAAGGCAGCTAGAGCTAGGCTCGCTAGAAACGCAGCGAGCGAGCGTTTCCCCAGGGCCTGGCTCACGCGATGCATGGGAGTGTGCGGGGTCACAAATGCAGTGAGAGAAAACGAGTTGGCTAGTACGTGAATGTGAGCAACCAATCAAAATCTACACCCGTCCTGGCTGTCTTCATGCACGCAAGCAAACAAAGGTCGCGTGCATACAGCAAACCTGGCTAGCACGCGGGCCTGCATGTGTGGTGCGAGCCAGGCTACCGAGATACGAAAACCAATCACGCCCAAAGCGAAGCCGTAAGGGAAGAAAATTCTGGAATCGTGAAAGGCAAGGACCGAGGAACACGTATTGGAAAAGTACTATACTATGCGATCGTGGTGTCGGTGGGTATGCCGCCGGTTAAGGTGGACGTGGGTGAGAAAAGAATTAGCTTTTTGGCAGAAACGCTTTCCAAATTGCGATTTTTCGGTTCTTCCATAGTCCTTCCACCCTATCCACTCCTAAAAACATATGACGGGTGGGTCCGGCGTGAGAGGTTGGGTGAAAAATTTTCAATTGTTTTCGCTCCTTATAGTATAGATGTACTAGTTGTGTTCTCAAAGCCAGCCAATTAACAAGGAACGCTCACAAGTCACAACAACCTTTTAGCTGCAACGGCCCAACCATCGGCCTTCGGTTTTGTTGGCTTGGTTGAGACTTGAGGGGGATTAACTCCTGTGTTTCTTCATCAGTTTATAAGCAAAAGTTAATCTGCTAATAAACTCACTCATCCATGTCATAGGGTCCATTTAATTATGCATATGATGTCTGACGATAAATAAAGTGATAAATGTTACTCTTTCCGATTAATCTCAACTATATATCTTTTTATATAAAAAATCGTATCTGCAATGCGCCACTGGCTCACAAATTACATGCATGTACACACTGAAATTGCGTGCCAAATTAAATGATTAGCTGATGAGCACTTCTCCCAGATCATACAGCTGCACGAGAGCGCGGGAATGACAAGCAGCTAGAGGGAGTAGAGCTTCCTGAGATTCATGGGCGAGATGTACTTGCTGTCGCCGTCGACGATGTACTTGGCGAGCAGGACGTTGGCGGCCTCGCTGGGGTGGTAGGGATCCCAGAACACGTGCTTGTCCCGCGCGTCGCACATGCTCGTCGTCGGCCCGCACGGCACCATCCCGTCGTACGACCCGCCGTTGCCGCAGCACGCCACGCTCGCCGTCTCGAACCCTGCAGCATTTTCAACCGATCGAACGATCATCAGGATCATGGTGCTCATCTCGATCATGCATGGTGCTCATCGATCGAACTGATCAGAGATCACTGCCGCTCACCGTAGTTGGGGTAGTTGGTGATGAGCTCCATGACGAGGTCGTAGACGTTGGCGAGGCAGAACCTGGCGCCGGGGAGGTTCCCGTTGAGCTCGATCAGGAGCTCCCTGAGCTTGCCGTTGTACTGCGCCGCCATCTGGTTGGGCAGCTTCACGCACTCGTTCTCCTCCACCCGGTTGATCGTCTTCTGGTACGGGATGCACCCCAGCGGGCCCACGTTCGCCACCACGAACTTGCGGGCGTCCAGCGTGTAAAGCCTCGTCAGCTGGTCCCGGAGGTGGAAGATGAGGTCGTTGAGGAAGGCGTCGGGCGACTCGGAGATCCGCGTGCCGGTGGAGAGCACCGGCATCAGGTAGTTGTTGAGGAAGTCGTTGGAGCCGACGGTGACGGAGAAGATGGCCTTCTTTCCTCAAGAACTCCCTGGCCTTGTCCCTGCCGAGCAGGTCGTCCAGCTGCCGCCTCGTGATGTTGAAGTAGTCCACCTGCAGGTCCATGCCGATCCGGTTCACGAAGATCTTGCCCGTGGCGTTGAGTATCCCCGCGCCTCCCGACGCGTAGTTGACGCCGTTGAGGATCGCGCCGCCGGTGGTGTTGGGCGCCAGGAACGGCGGCGAGTAGTCCGCCTGCCCCAGCATCTCGCCGATGATGTCGGCGATGGTCCTGCCGTTGGTGAAGCGCCCCGTCGGCATGCCGCCGGACGCCGCGAAGTCGATCCCGTTGGGGGTCATGTTGGCCTTGGACAGCGACGGGATGAAGTTGTTGTTCCCGGCGTCCACCAGCGAGTCCCCGAAGATGAAGGACGCGCCGCCCCCGAACTCGTCCACCACCTCCCCTCTCGCCACCGCCGCCGCAGCGCAGAGCACCGCCACCACGGCGGCCGTCGCCATTGACGCCGCCCAACCCATATACGCTTCCTTCGTTCTGCTTGCTCGCAGTCAGTCAGAGCAAGCAGCGGGCTACCACAAGACGCAGGGGCGAGCGAGCGTGGTATATAGGCGATAGCCGACGATGGGAGTAGGTAGGTGATCGGAACCCTGGATTATATCAGCTCTCCAGGCAGTCAAGATCTCCGTGGAACGAGGAGAGAGCTTGCTCGCCGCGCCGGCCAGCAATGGAGGAACTGTTCCCAATCGGGTTCCTTGCCGTGGCGTGCTTCTTGATATGGGGAGGAGACAGGAGAGACTAGGGGAGTGTGCGGGTGCAGGTGGTTGGTTTGACGGTTGCGCTGCTATAGCAGTGAGCTAGATACGGGTAGCTAAACAAACAAACAGGGGTCTCGCCATCGGCTGTCATGTCGATCACCCAGGCCATCGTCGTTGCATTGGAGCTCCGACGTGTGCCGTCTGCCGCGTGACGGTTGTGAGGTCGCCGGGTCAGCAGGGTTGATGTGAGTTTGGCATCCAGAAAGCTGGGGGACGCCGCTGCGTCTCTGTTGGTTAGGTGGCGGTTAGTTTAGGTGGCCTGAAACAACCGAACCGGGGCTCGACCGGCGTGTCTCTGTTTCCCTGGACAGGCAGTCTGGTCCGTTCTCTGATGAGATTAGTAATTGACTCTCGCTGTCGCTGCTGGTGGTGATGGATTTGGTATCGCAAGGGAAAACAGTTGCTGAACCAAAGCAGCGCGATTTGGTATCGCCCTCGGGCCCTGCATATCTGCTGCGTCTTCTTACTTGTTTGGTACAGTTACAGTAGACATTTCTCACCTTGCAGTACCTTTGAAGCTTTGAACACATGTGAAATTGTGAATACAAACAAGTACACAAAAGATATGAGAGCATTCTATACAGTCTACGTGGCAACGTTGGGTGTCACTGTCAGTGTGCTACGGAGTACTACTATATACAGCGTATATACAAACACTGGCACCATGACAGCAGCTGACGATGTTATCTCGACAAGGTTATGGTGATGCTCATGTCGCAGGACGCGGACATCTCTGTGCCCACGGGGCGCACGTTGAAGTACGCCGGCTGCTTCGGCTCCGGGAGGACCACGCCCTCGCCGCTGCTCAGCATCTTGACGACCTCATCCATGGCGGGGCGGTCGTCCGCGCTCTCCTGAACGCAGAGAAGAGCCACGTGGACGTACCTCTCCATCGTCAAGTGGTGTCTCTCGTTCCCTAGCAAACAGCGATCGACCAGCTCGTGCCATTGCCCGGCTCTCCAGAGCAACCAAGCCTACAATACAAGCAAAGAAAATTATGAGACCACAACAAGTAGGTAATTTTGCTGCTTTTTACAGACTAATTTTAAAGTTCAACTTCAAGTACAAAAGCAAAATTATCTTCAACTAACATATGCGATGAGCTTGTACAGTTTGCCATCGTATCTGTAGGACCCGGTGGTCATCGTCCCGCTTATGATCTCCAGGAGCAGGACGCCGAAGCTGAAGACGTCAGATTTGACCGAGCAGACTCCATCCGAGGCATACTCTGGAGCTATGTAGCCACTTGATCATGCAAAACAAAACTTATTGTCAACTTCAAAATTAGTGTTTGCAGAGGGATACTCTGGAGCTATGTTCAGTGTACCGTGCAAGTAAACTATACAAAATTTATAGTCAACTTCAATTAGTTAGTGTTTGCAGAGGGAGGTGCTTACTGTGTGCCTACAATTCTTGTGGTGTTTGACTCGGCCACACTGGAGCTGAATATCCTAGCCATCCCAAAATCTGAAATTTTGGGGTTCATTTCATTGTCCAAGAGAATATTGCTGGCTTTGAGATCCCTATGGACCACGCAGAGGCGTGAGTGTATGTGGAGGTATAGAAGCCCCTGCGATATCCCATCGATTATATTCAGACGTTTAGGCCAGTCTAGTGACACCCCTTTTTTACTGTCTGCAAAATGCACTGAAAGTCAGATTGATAAACTAAGAAAATTTCAACATAGAAAATTTGGTCTATGCTCGGTGTTTTCAAGGGAAGATCTTTTAATTGGAGAAGTTTCCAAGGATAAGATTTTTTCAAGGAAAATTTTTTATTTTGGAGAAGCTTTCAGGGTAGTCTTGTTGGCATACCGAAGATGATGAGGTCTAGGCTTTTGTTTGGCATGTACTCGTACACCAGAATCTTCTCGTGCTCCCCTTCAATACAGCAACCCAACAGCTTGACCAGATTCCTGTGCTGAAGCTTTGCAATGAGCTGGATCTCATTCTTGAACTCTAACAAACCTTGCAAAGAGCAGGGACCGAGCCTTTTCGCTGCAATTTCAAGCCCATCAGGCAACAGACCCTGACAACGCCAAACAAATATTGCATTTAGAACAATTTCTTTAGTTCGAAGATAGAGCCTGAATGACTTCTTGTGATGTCTCAACATCACTGAAAACGACTTAAATACCTTATAGACAGCACCAAAACCACCTTGTCCAAGTTTGTTTTCAATCGAAAAACCGTTAGTAGCGCCTTTCATCTGAGAGAAGTCGTAAAGCGAAAACCCTGAGTTGCCTTCTTCCATTCTCCAGAGATTGATCACACTTTTCACAGCAATAGACAACCTTCGTAGCTCCAACCGAGCAAGTTCTGATCACATGTAGAAATTCAACTGTTCATTTTTCATGTTCAGCCAAGAAGTAAATTTTTGGAAGATTATTATTTGTTAGCACAAGAGTGGCAGGTAGATCACGTACCTCTTTTCCTTCGTATTTTGATCCACCTATACAGAAGAAAACTTGCAGCCAATAGGGATACAGAGACAGCCGGTATGGTCGCCCACAGCCAAGTCCTGCTCGCTGTTCAGTGTTTGTAAAACCAAATCAAAAAAATAGAGTTACTAATAAATTGTGGAATGCACTCATGTTTGTATAAATGTCTTCTAAAACATCACGATTCTAGCTAGGGTGTTGTAGTCAAAATTTGAAGGTTGAAAACTTTGATCCATAATTTAGTCGAGATAATTAATTGTCACTTGTAGAAATGATATCAGTAGTAGATTGTATCATGCCAAAAGCACTTTCAAATAATTTCACTTTCACTAAATTTTCCTAATGATTTTTTTGTTATAGAATATAGGACATATGTTTTAGTAATATATCCAAACCGGAAGGACTGGAGGACAAGAATGGGTACGTACGTTTGGGCTTGTGCAGGTCGACTGACAAGTTGGCGGTGTTGAAGAAGGTGTCATCCGTCTCGTAGCGCACGGTGCACCGCGGCACAAGGATCCTCCCCCCATGTTGCCCACTTGGAAACGTCGCCGGGAACGCCGAGATGAGGCCGTCGAGGCACGCCCGGCACCGCTCCGGCGACATGTCCACGGTGCACTGCACCAGGCCGTACAGCGTCAGGCCCTGGTCGTTGAACCGCGACCGCCCCGTCGCGTACCTGTCCGGCCTCCCCGCGGCGATGGCGGCGATGGTGGTGACAAGCTCGCTGACGAGCCCGTCGAACTGCTGCGCGGCGTCGGCGGGCCGCACGAAGTTGGTGTTGTTCCCGGCCCACTTGGGCGTGTCGTCGTCGCCGGAGAGGAAGTCGGCGCCGGAGAGCCGCAGCTGGTAGCGGTCGTAGAAGAGCGTCACGTCCCTGAGCTGCCGGCCGCAGCCGAAGGCGTTCTCGGAGTCGTTGACGGCGCTGGCGAGGGCGTCGCTGAGCCCCCGGGCGCAGTCGTTGCCCGTGAAGTCCCCACGGCAGAGCGCGACGCCGTAGGCCGCGTCGGGCGCCGCCGAGCCGACCGCGCCGACGGCCGAGCCGTTCGCCCTCGCGCCCGCGACGAGGATGGCGGCGAGCGCGTTGAGGTTGGACCTGTAGGCGTCGCTGCTGGTCGCGTTGTTGCCCGACGCCGGCATGCCGCACTTGTGGCCCAGGATGGTGTCCTCCGCGGCCGCCGGCGGCAACCTCGCCGCCAACGCAACCAGGACCAGGGCGACCGCGACGAGCATGAAGTGGGCGAAGGAATCTGACATGTCTACCTCTGCAGCTTAAGGTCGGATCGGAGTAGTTGGCATGGAGGTGATCGACGGAGCTCTTATAAGCAGGAAGCTTGCTGCTGGCGCTGGGCTTTTGGCTTCCGCCGCCACTTGATCATCGCCGCCCGCCGGGCAATGTAGTAATCCATGCCAGCATCAGCGTCGACGACATTGACAAAGTTGACCAAGGAAATTGGGTAGGAAAACCACTGGTTTTTAGTTGCTTGCTTCTTTTTATAACATGATAATACGCTGAAATATAGCTATCACGCAAAGACTGAAATTTTTTTTATGCAAATACAGTGGCTGGTTGACAGGATCATGAGTCGATCAAGCTAATAACGAGTCTCTGCACGCAAGCATGAAGTGCGTTGTCCTCGACAGTAGCAGACTAGCAGCTGTCAAGATGAGCACGCTGTTGACTGCTTGGCAGAGGTCTGATTATAAATCGAGCTCAAGCGCGGTATTTGACTTTGCTTCGACGGAATCAGTTGGAATCGTCTTTCTGATGTGACATATTTTTATCTGAAACTGAAGGGAATCGTTTGCACTTAGCAGCAGCAGCAGCAGCAATCGCTGGCAGCTTGGAGCTTGTTGGAATCGTAGCACCGATGAGGTATGGTAGCTGCAAGAAATCGCGCAGAAAGTTGGAAAATCTTCGCCGGTCGTGTCTATACAGCCGATCGCTGGTTGTAATTGGGTCTTAGTGGCTCGACGTCGTCAGAAATCTGTACTGAAACAATGTCCCGAGCCGGCGAGCCCCGACGGACCCGCTCTAGTCCGGTGATCCAGAGACCGACGAGGCAGCAAAGATCGACAAAGACCACGGCCATTGACCTGACTTGAAGTACAGTATGTCAGTATCATATGTGTATATGCAGTTCATTGTTTTCTTTATTTTTCTCTATACACAACCCCCAGTTGGGTGGTGGTTTTGGATGGTTAATTTCTCGGCAGCATCACCAACGAAGAAAGATCATGGACTCCACCAGCCTTGTCATCCTGCATCCAACAGGAAGTTGTTTTTCTTTTAGGTACACAATACGACCTGTACGACCGGTTGAAAAATGACTCGTATGTAATAGAAAATGACCTATATGTAAGGATCCGACGGTTGAGATTAATTCTATACGACTGATTTTTTAAGCTGTCGTACGGTAGTATTCAAAGGTCGTATGAGCAGTATAAGGGTATTATCGAAAATGTAAAATGGTATTGTTGTAATATAGGAAATGAAATATATGAAATGTTTTAGATAGTATAAGGGGCAGCGGGAAATTTTTTTCTAAATAATTTATATCTATCAAATTAATATTTTACCCATAGAGAAAAACCGATAATATGTCTGAGATTAAGTATTGTGTCATAGACTAGCGGACCGGAGCTGCAAGAGCCCAGTAAGTCGACAAGATCCTTGGAATCTCCGTGGTCTTTGTTACAAGGTTGGCCGGGCGGGCTAGTTGGGTTTTTTTTAGCTAAACCCAACAAGTCAGTCATGGGCTCGTGGTATATGGGCTTGTGCTATTTGGGCTGCTGCTGACCGAAGGCCGAAAATACTTCAACTACGGCAGCGCGCCGCCGCCGTCGTGCCCTCGTGGCTGCCGCCTGCCGGCCACGCCGCCCACCGGAGATCTCGATATCTGGTGCCTCTGACATCTAGGCAACCGGAAAGCTGCGATGATCACTGTTGCTCTACGCACGAGCACTGAGTTGAATCAAACAAATTGAGGCCACATTGCAGCACCGCGCTACTATGTGACTGTGAGGCGTCGCCATTGCATCGCCTGCCGGCGGGGAGAGAGAAGAAGAGGCCGAAGAGGAGAGAGAAAGTTGCGTCTGCTTTGGTTTTCTCGCAACTCGATAGTACTTAGAGCAGCTCCAGCGTTGCGTTTTGAGGGGCTGCCAAGGCTTGTCAGACAAAGATTCGCAGTAGCCATACGCTGGAGGTGGGGGGGCTCCGAAGCAGCAGCGTAGCACTAGCGCGCCCGTTGCTCCAGATAAATTAATAGTTCTCTGCAGCACGCCGAGAGAAACGAGAGGCTGAGGACCACCGGAAGAAGCAAGGAAAGAAATTGATTAATTTTTTTTACCTAGGCAGAGGACTGCACCGCTTAGACTATACGCTGGACCAAATTCCTTTCCGTAGCGCCCACATGACCTGTCCATGTGCCTAGATTTTTCGGCAGCCATACGCTGGCCTTGCTCTTATAATACTACTGCATGTACAAGCTCTCGGGGAACGCAGATCTAGACCTGAGCATTTTGAGTCTGGCCCGACTCGGCCCGCTGGCCCGGCCGCACCGCCCCACGGATCTTCGGGCGGGTGTGGGCGATCTTGAAAAAATCGTCCGAACCGACCGAAATACTTTTTAGCTGTTTTACACTATAAAAGCGCCAGCCCACCCCGGCCCGGCCCGAAAACTGAGGCCGACATCATGGGACGGTCATGGCAGGATTTTCAACCCGAAAACCAGGTTTTTCGACCGGCCGAACCGGCCACCCGTGAAATGCTCAGTTCTACACAGATCGCTCGCCGCCATGGACGGCCTTCCACTCTGCTACCTCCTCTTCATCCCTCTGCTCGCCGCCATCCCACTCCTCTACTTCCGCCGGTCAGCACGCCGGCACGGCAGCACGCTACGGCTCCCCCCGTCGCCATGGGCGCTGCCGGTCATCGGCCACATCCACCACCTCGCGCTCGCGGGCGCGCTCCCGCACCGCGCCGTGCGCGACCTCGCGCGGCGCTTCGGCCCGCTCATGCTCCTCCGCCTCGGCGAGCTCCCGGTCCTCGTCGCCTCCTCGGCCGATGCGGCGCGCGAGATCATGCGTGCCAACGACCTCGCCTTCGCGACGCGGCCCATCAGCCCGACGGGGAAGATCCTGCTCGGCGAGGGCAGCTACGGCATCGTCTTCGCCCCCTACGGCGACGGGTGGCGGCAGCTCCGCAGGATCTGCACCATGGAGCTCCTCAGCGCGCGCCGGGTCCGGTCCTTCAGGTCCGTGCGCGAGGAGGAGGTCCGGCGCCTCCTCCGCTCCGTCGCCGCCGCCGCCCCGGCGGCCTCGCCGGTGAACCTGAGCGAGGTGGTGTCGGCGTACGTGGCCGACGCGTCGGTGCGCGCCATCATCGGCAGCAAGTTCAGGGACAGGGAGACGTTCCTGCGGCTGCTGGAGCGCCGGCTCAGGAACGTTCCCGCGCAGAGCCTGCCGGATCTCTTCCCGTCCTCGCGGCTGGCGATGCTCGTCAGCACGACGCCGCGCATGATGAGGAGCCAGCGAGAGGAGATGATGGCGTTCATCGACACCATCATCCAGGAGCACCAAGGGAACAGAGCCGCCGGCGTTGACGACGAGGACTTGCTCGACGTGCTCTTGAGGATACAGAGGGAGGACGAGCTGGATCCGCCACTCACCACCGAGAACATCAAGGCCGTCATCATCGTAAGATTCCTCGCTCCGATCCTCGTAGAAAATCACGAGCAAATTAAATTGAGTCGCTTCATTGTGCACACCGCCTGTTATCGTTTTGTGATTGCGCTGCAGGATATCTTTGGTGGGAGCAGCGAGACGTCGGCGACCACGCTCCAGTGGATCATGGCTGAGCTCATGAAGAACCCGAGGGTCATGCGTAAGGCACAAGACGAAGTCCGGGAAGGAGGTCGTCACGGAGGACGACCTCGGCGAGCTACGTTACCTGCAACTCGTCATCAAGGAGGCGCTCCGGCTGCATCCTCCGGCGCCGCTGCTGATTCCACGGGAGTGCCGGAGCCCGTGCCAGGTCCTCGGGTTCGACGTGCCGGCGGGAGCGATGGTGCTCGTGAACGCGTGGGCGATCGGCGGGGACCCGAGCAACTGGGACGCGCCGGAGGAGTTCACGCCGGAGCGGTTCGAGAACAGCGACGTCGACTTCAAAGGGACGGACTTCGAGTTCATCCCGTTCGGCGCGGGGCGGCGGATTTGCCCGGGCATAGGGTTCGGGTTGGCCAACATGGAGCTTGCTCTCGCTTGCCTTTTGTACCACTTCGACTGGGAGTTGCCGGACGGGATGGAGCCCGGCGAGCTGGACATGACGGAGAGGCCCGGGATCACGACGCGGCGGCGCTCTGACCTCTTGCTTCTCCCTACGATCCGCGTGCCCTTGTGAGGGAATAATTTGTGCCGCATCAAGCGCATGGTTCCATCCGAATCATTTTTAAGCATGAAGACCAAGGATCAAGAAATTTCAGAAATTTCAGATATGATCTGATCGGATCAAGCTACATGGTACATACCTGCAACGGGTTTTTATAAGGCGGAGAAGAAAATAACCCATGTTCTTTGGATGGGATCACGGGGATGAATGTTCCCATGTCGAGGAATGATACATTCGACCCTGTTTTCTATGGTTATATGGCCATTCCCATCCTCCCCGTTACCTCCGACCGTGAATATAAATCTATTTGAAATTATCATAGATGACGTTATTATGAATCACAAACTCACAATGTGTTTGTAACAGGTTAAATGTTAAAATTTGATTCGAACGACGACTATTACTTTAGGAATCAGATATATATAGAGTAATACTTGGTACACATTCAAGCTGTCGGATGGAAAAAAAATCAGATGGGACTGAAAGGAAGGCCGATTTCTAAAAAAGGCGGAATAGCCATTTACGTTCTTGAACTATCATCACAAGCTCAATTTCGTATCTGAACTACGAAAACGTTCGTTTTTGTCCCTAAACTTTTCGAGTAGTCTCATTTCCGTCCTTCATCCGATGTGGCGATCCACGTTGGCGTGCCACATCAGCACCCAGTCAGTTAGGGTTTCTATTTGTGTTAAACTGACCCTTTTGATTGAGATTTGAAACTTTGACAAAAAAAATGGGCACTGCCCATCTGCTCTCTCTGCGACATGGAGCCGGAGTCTAATGATCATCTTTTTATGTCTTGCTCCTACACCAGACAAGTTTGGGTTGTCATCGCGCAACACATCGGTGGGCAGTGGCCTAACTTACATGGCATTGCAACCTTGGAAGATGGGTGGCTCGGCGCAGCGACGGATCCAGAAATTATATTAGGGGGCTGAACAGTAACCACAGTGACTCCAGAAAAAAGGTCGAACAGCCTGCTACAAGAGAAAAGAAAGGCCTTGGGCCTTGGCCGTTCTTTTGGGCCGACTATACAGCCTGATGGCCCATCTCTAGTCATCTTCAACCTCCACATGACCAGATCGGCATCGAGATCCTCTTATTCATGGCAGAAATTTAGGAGAGACTAAGGGGGAGCTTCAAGGGTTTCACGGCAATAGAGGGGGGGGGGGCTCGAGCCCCACCCGCCCCACCGCTAGATCCGTCACTGGCTCGGCGCAAGAGCGCTCTGGTCAGGGCCCAAGAAAAAAGGTTTGGACACACTCATCGCGCTGATCACATGGGAGATCTGGAAAGAGAGAAATGCACAAAGTGTTCAGGGGCGAAAACCGGCAAGTGGATCAGCTTCCGCAACATATCAAAGCAGTGGGCTACCTCTAGATTCAAGGCGGTGCCGTCGGCTTAGGTTGCATCATGCGGGAGTAATCATCCATCGAGTTTCGCGTGTTGCTTGACCGGTTGTTCTTTTCTAGTGTAATAGCTCTAGCTCTCTCATGCTCTGGGGCCTTAGCGCTTCTAAGCGCGTTGTTGTATTACAAACTCTTTCCTACCTTAATACAAATATCTGCAACCCTCTCGCGTATTCGATAAAAAAAAAATAACCCGTGATGCGGGTATGACCACTTACTTGTGGCCATCGGTAGGACCAATTTTTTTCACGAATTCTAAACTCTGTTCACAATCAATGAAATGGAATATTCTTGAATTTAGATTATCAATTTGTCTGATCAATACAATCTCAATGATCCGTCTCAACCTCTCAATAAGGTACAGGACCATCCATAATGTTGAATATTAGAACTAATATCGAGATAGATCAGACAAAGACCAAATTATTACCTTATTGTTGCAGAGCAAGTCCTGGCATGGCAACATGCAAGACAACCGGCTAAAAGAATTGAAACTCTGAAGCCAACAAGCAGACCACCATGGTTGACCTTCCACTCTCTTTCCTCTTCCTTCCTCTGCTCCTCGCCATCCCGTTCCTCTTCTTCCACCGTTCGACGCGCGCACATGCCAGCGGCAGACTCCCCCCGTCGCCATGGGCGCTCCCGGTCATCGGCCACATCCACCACCTCGTCGGCGCGCTCCCGCACCGCGCGATGCGCGACCTCGCGCGGCGCCACGGGTCGCTGATGCTGCTCCGGCTCGGCGAGCTCCGCGTCGTCGTGGCCTCGTCTGCCGACGCGGCGCGCGAGGTCATGAGGACCCACGACCTGGTCTTCGCGACGCGGCCCATGACCCGGATGGGCAGGATCCTGCTGGGCGACGGCGGCGACGGCCTCGTGGCCGCGCCCTACGGCGACGGGTGGCGGCAGCTACGACGGATCTGCACCACGGAGCTCTTCAGCGCGCGCCGCGTCCGGTCGTTCAGGGCCGTGCGGGAGGAGGAGGTCCGCCGGCTCCTCCGCTCCGTGGCGGCGTCGGCCTCGCCGGTGAACCTGAGCGAGATGGTGTCGGCGTACGTGGCCGACGCGTCGGTGCGCGCCATCATCGGCAGCAGGTTCGGAGACAGGGACACGTTCCTTCCGCTGCTGGAGCGTCGGATCAAGATGGTGCCGGCGACCAGTTTGCCGGACCTCTTCCCCTCTTCGCGCTTGGCGATGCTGGTCAGCCCGACACCGCGGTTGATGAAGCGCGAGCGCGAGAAAATGATGGCGTTCATCGACACCATCATCCAGGAGCACCAAGAAAACAGAGCCACCGGCGTTGACGATGAGGATTTGCTGGACGTGCTGTTGAGGATACAGAGCGAGGATGACTTGGATCCGCCTCTCACCACTGACAACATCAAGAACGTCATAGTCGTATGATTTCTCGCAAAGGAATTTTTATAAAACTTTGTGCAGATAATAACAGATCACTCACGTAGTGTGGTTCCTGCAGGATATCTTCACAGCGAGCAGCGAGACATCTGCCACGACGCTGCAGTGGGTCATGGCGGAGCTCATGCGGAATCCGAGAGTAATGAGCAAGGCGCAGGAAGAGGTCCGGCGCGTCCTCGCCGGGAAGGAGGTCGTCATGGAGGACAACCTCGGCGAGCTACGTTACCTTCCGCTCGTCGTCAAGGAGGCGCTCCGGCTGCACCCGCCGGCGACGATGCTGATTCCACGGCAGTGCCGGGCCCCGTGCCAGGTCCTCGGATTCGACGTGCCGGCGGGAGCGATGGTGCTCGTGAACGCATGGGCGATCGGCAGGGACCCGAGCAACTGGGACTCGCCGGAGGAGTTCACGCCGGAGCGGTTCGAGAACAGCGACGTCGACTTCAAAGGGACGGACTTCGAGTTCATCCCGTTCGGCGCGGGGCGGCGGATGTGTCCGGGCATAGGGTTTGGGCTGGCCAACATGGACCTCGCGCTCGCTTCTCTCCTGTACCACTTCGACTGGGAGCTGCCGGACGGGATCGAGGCCGGCGAGCTGGACATGACGGAGGCGCTGGGGATCACGACCCGCCGCCTCTCCGACCTCATGCTCGTTCCCACGGTCCGTGTGCCGTTGCGCCGGGAATAGAGTATACTGGAATTTCTTAGTAGCTTGATGGTCCTCGTGCTCTTTTTTCTTTTGTGATCCTTGTGATCTTTGATTAGTGCCCAGGCTGGCCATCTGATCGATCACGTGCATAATCACGTTGTAATAAATTATTGATTACCCGCTCCAAACTTTATCAAGGAAAACAATTGGTGGTACAAGAGATGGATATCTTCACACAAAACTATGGAAAAAAAATCAGAGAGCTCTCTCATCATCTTCTTCTTTGATTGTTTTTTGTCCACCAAAATTTGAAAAGTGCGCTCAAAAGTCAGGCCGGCTCCTTGCCTGCCGTAGTTCCCCTAAAAAAAATTGAAAAGTGCGCTGGATTACTTTTTTGCCCTTCAATTCGTAAAATTGCTTTAGGTCTATACTTACATTTTGCTAGCACCATTTGTGGGCTTTGTGCTTCTTTACACATGCCTCCGTACATAAAACATAGTTTATGCATGCCCAAACTGAAGAAGACCCTCCATAAAAAATAAATAAATAAATAAATAACTGAAGAAAATATGAGTTTGTACTCAGTATAATATGAGAATATTGGCCGGTGAAATTTACAAATGATTCACTTTTCAACTACATACACGCCCACATAATTACATAGGAGTTGATTTAAAAATAATTCATCCATCAACTAATTACGCAGAGCTGTATACATTTTTTTAGATAGAAGGCCGGCTTTACTTAAAAAGGAGGATAGTACTGGGGATACCAGTTCTTACAAGAATGGCACACATGCGCAAGAGTTACAAGCCTAAAGATGGAAAGACTAAAGAGCCCGCTTGTAGCCTTGCCCCTCTCTAAACTCACTCTGACTGATGCCAAGACAGGTGGCAAAACAAGAAAGAGATGGAGTTCTTGTCCGGCCACTGAAGAGTTGCAGCTTGGGTATCACCGAATCTATCCACCGTCGCTCCTGTTCCTTGTGTAGTATTCTCCATTTCTGCATAAAGGAGAGTGTGCGAAAAATACTTACATCAGGGTGAGCAGAGATGTATACATCGGGCACGTCTTGATGAGGTGGCTTTCCTGCTGACGTCTCAATGTTGCCGCAGGCGTCTGGCGCGGTGCCGAGGCATCCCAAGTTCCCAACGCACGCATGGACGCCTTGCACAGCCCTGCTGACATGTAAACTAAAACGTACGCATGCACAGACACTCGTGCGGTTGTTATACCACTTTCTCACCTACTAGCTAGCTTTGTCGCTCGTCATCATCAACCATGTCTCTGATGAGGTCGAAATGTGGGTAGTCGCCGTAAACGGAGCCATCCTCCGAGGCGCGGCGGCCGTCCTTGCCGGCGGCGGGATCCTCGTCGTCCGGCACCGGTGACAACGGCGGCGGCAGCAGGAGCACGTGGGATGACGAAGATGCGTCATCGCCGCCGTACAGGCGGCGGACCTTGCCCCGCATGGCCTGCATATACCGAGGTCCACCCGGCGCGGGAACGAGAGGGGCTTATTAATCGCCGGCGGGGCGCGCGGGACGTACATGGAGCGGCGGGAGGCCGGCGAGCGGCACAGGGTCTTTCTCGGCCCTGAGCTCCGCCGGAGAGTGCGCGAAGAAGCAGACCCGGCGCCAAGCCGCCCTGGCACATGGTGGTGCGGAAGCGCGCTGGGTGCAGCCACAGCTCGAACACGAGAATGGATTTTCCACCGGCACCGGCGCGGGTAGGTAAGTTGGCAGCCACTCGTTGGCCTGTTAGTGTCCGACCGAGTCGAATAGACAGGCCGCGACTGCTGCGCGGCCGCCCGGGCCCGGCGCATCCTGCTGCCCCACGTCTCCCCGGCGGCACGGCCGCGGTGCTCCGCCGAGCCCGGCCAGCTGCGCCTCCCAGTCCGTGAACCCCGCGCGCCGCGCCGCCGCAGCGGAGCTGGATGTTGTAGCCGCGCCTGTCTTCCCTTTCCTTTCTTCCCCACCGAGCAGAGCCCGTCGCCGCCGGCTGCCGTTCAAATCCCGTGCCTCCCCACGCCTTCCCCGCCCCAATCTCCGTTCCCTGCCCCCACCTGTCCTCTCCTCCACCGCTCCACGCTATCCCTCTCGCTCGTGGTCGCGTCCAAGTGCAGCCGCACCTTGACTCTTGTGCCCCGTCTTGCGCCTCTTCCTGACCCCTTGACGGAGTCTCGCCGTCGTCGCGCCACGCGCCGTCAGAGGGTGCCGCCGGCCGCCTTCGCCGGTGCTCATCAACGTCGTCGCGGATACGGAGGAAGCTTGTGTGGCTGCGCCCAGCGCCTCGCCGTAGGGAATAGGTTTCCCACCGGCACCGGCAGGGAACTTCCTTGCCGTCCATACAGTTTCTCGAGATGTGTACCTGGGCCTACATATCATTTTTTAATATTTAGATGCCCGCCCGCTTTGGCTTGCCTGTGTGCCTAGCTCGGGTGGATTTCAATCCTGCCTCACGCACCACGTCACCAGGCATATTCTCTCACCCACCCTGACCCACACACACATCTCAGACAATAACTTATCCTTTTCCATGCATTCACACTTCATACATTCACAAATGATGGTTACTTTGTTCATATTTTTATAACAATCCAATATCTGGACTATGCTTTGTTTTTGTTAGAATATCGTAATATTCAAATATTTTCATATATTCACACATTCTTTCAGGAACCAAAAGTATTTCAACACGTTCTCAAACAAATAAATGAACTAGTTTTGAACCATTTCAACATGTAACGTGCACACATACACAATGATCTGTACATATTCACAACTCAAACTTTAGAGTACATATTCATATCTTAAACTTTAGAGGGGCTGAGAGAAGAGATACAACGTGACAGAGTTTCGGAATACATTGGTCCTTACAATCTGTGCCGCCAAAATGAAAGAGTTCTTTAGTGCTCCCTTCACTTACCATGAAAAAATCATTTACCATCACGTCATTAAAACCCATTAATTGCAATCCATCCAATCTGGAGACCATACTCCACCCTGAAAATGCAATTGTAACACATTCAGTGATAGGAGACCATACTCCACCCTGAAAATGCAATTGTAACACATTCAGTGATAGGTCCCGTTGGTTCAACATATATTGTACAGGGACAAAAAGAAAAGAAAGAATATAGAAATTGATGAAGAACAATGGTGCCATCCAATGGCTGTTCTTGTTTGACAAAGCAACAAGAATGGGCAGATATCATAAGAACTAGAACCAGAAAATGATGCAATTTACAGGTAGCTTAGCATAAGCAACAACATTCTGAATTGAATTGTGTATGAGCTTTTCAACTTTCTGATGTAGGGAAAGAGTCGACGATGATGGATTACTTTGAGTTAAAGGTACAAAGTTAAATAAAAATCTTACAGACTATACCCCAGTACACCACATGCACAATTACAACAGGCAAGTAACTGTCCACCATGTGCAAACCTAGCATATCGTGGTTATTAAGTTCATTGAGGTATGACTTTATAAACCAAAACTGCATGGAGACATGTTCTATTTGAAGATAATGAACGGCATCAACAGTGTTTCATGATGAAAAAGGCAAAGAAGAAAAAAAAATGTTGAGATCTTATATTATAGGGCAAACTGGTAAAAACTTGCTAACTCAAAACAATCTGAATGGTAATAAATGGTACAGGAAGGTTCATCCAAATGGCCACAAATGCTCTAATGGTCAGAAATGTTGCATCAAGGTAATTTGACTAAAATATAGATAAATTAACCTTGACTTCTCAAATAAATATATAGTTACAAAAATTTCACTATAAAAACCAGACTATTTTACCAACTCATATGGGTGGCAGTGTAGGATTTTCCAATTTTGGTAAAATCAAATGAATTATGGTAGAACTTCTCTTTAGGTGTTTTGTATTGTACCAATGATTGCTAACTGTGTAACAATTACAGGACCATGTCATGAACCAACATCTAGCATTTGGTTTGAGAGTTGTGCACTGAAAGCCTTGTTGATATTCATACCAAGATATTCTTTTTTTTTAAAAAAAAATCCATCTCTATCCGAACCTGCAAGAAACATGCAGAAGATGCAGAGGTAAACCAATAGAGAAAAAAACAATGCATGGCCTAATGGACAAGAAGAATGATAACGATAAACTAACTGGAAACGGTATGCCACTCCAAGAGTACTAGATGGAAAATGAGACAGTGGAAATGGTAAACCAACTGGTGCTATAAAAAATCATCTGGTTTGTGCTGTTTCAATACATGACATCAGCACGAAGATGTGCAGTCCCAACTCCCAAGCCAGCACTTCACATCGTTTGATACTCATAGCTTGGTTATCTGAAATATTTAATTAAAGATAAGAGTAAATGATAAGTAAAACATATCATCGCTGCCACTGCACAAGTACTACACAGGTTTTTTTGACGTGTACCTATGAGAATGATCTGTGGTTGGTTTTCACCCACGAGCATCACAAATTCTTTTTTGAAATGCATGGGATGGACTCCATCCACTAGGACCCAACAGTTCTTTCTAATTAAGCAACAAGAGAAACTTTTCAGTAATATTCCGCAAGTAGGAAATATTATTTGAAAAATACAAGAAAACTTACTAGTTCAAATTTAGGAAAAGGAAAACAAATTGTTTCATGAGCCCAAGGGCTTACATGGAAAAAAACTAAAGAAGATGAAAATGGTGTCCAAACAAAAATCAGTCACAGTTAAAATTCAGTTCTTCTATACACAAGAACAAAAGAAATTATCTTGTAAGAAAATAGATGCACCTCATTTCCACCAACTTGTCCTTGGCCACCCAGAATTGCATATCAAATTTGTAAGAAAAATTATAATATCCAGGTGATTCAAATTAGAGAGATGTACTGCATGTGATCAAATACAACAGATATTAATTCAGTGAATTCGGTAAGGGTTAGTATTCTACTCCATTATAGAACAAATTTGCTGATATGTTCCATTGTTTAGTTAATGAGAATATTTAGGAACATGGCCTGGTTTGCCATATGTATTGTTTACTGTCATAATATTCTTGGTGCTAGAATTTAAAAACAACTAGCATAACAATGGAGCTAGCATCATAATACTATATTGATCAGTTGATCATTGAACATTACAAGAAAAATATACCAGCATGATTTGGTGGCAGCATAAGAGATGCCCACTTTGGTGAACAAAATGAATTGGTGTTGGTGAAAAAATAGTTATACACGTCTCATCACAAAGCACCCCAATGGAATAAAAAATGTAAAATAAAAACTTCTCTTTATGTTGTTGTGTACCAATGACAGCTAATTTTGTAGCATTTCAAGGATCCAGGACATGAACCAATATTTTAGAATAAAAATATTATAAAAAAACCTAAAAGAACTAACATTTGGTTTTGAGAGTTTTACACAAGTCTTTTAAATGGAATAAATTAGGATATTCTTTTAAAAAAATACACATTACAATTCGTACACAAAATATTCACAACAGGATCTTCTTTTCAAAAATAATATCAATTCTCTTTTAAATCCGAACCTGAGAGACATAGATGTAAACACACAAATAAGATGGGGGAGAGAATAAGACTAATGCCTGCAAAAGACGTGCATATGAATGCCGAGAAGAAGGTAATTGTTTTCCTCCCAATCCCTGTCCTCTCCATGCTCACTTGGAATTAAACATGTTGTCACAGATCTAAATCCGCAGAACATGCTTGGCTAGAGCAATAGCCTAAGAAAAAGCAGAACCATATTCAATACGTACTGATACTGCAGCCTGCCCCCGTTAAACATCTACATCCCGTCCCAAGTTGGTGCCGAAGTTGAGAAGAAGGGCTTAAAAAAATCTGAAATCCTTCTCGTTGGTGTCACGAGAGGAGGGAAGAATGGGGATCTAGATCTCACATCACAGTGCTTCCATGAGATGGCCAAACTTCACAGAACCAAAAGAGAAAAACACGGAATTACAATTAAATCAAGAACCAGACTCGGTGAAAAACAAATACTCACTGGAGAGCCCAACCATGACGCGGTAAGGTAAGGCAAGGTTTAGCCACAGCGTCACCGTGCTCCGCAGTCAGCACCACCACAACCCAAATCGAACAATACCTAGGGCCTCCAGTACCATCTTGCTCTCAATAAAATCACAGTACCATCTTGAATCTCGGTCAATGGAGACGAGCTAGCCGCCATGGCCGTTCTAGGGTGAGGGAGGGAGTCTGGGAGAGCGCCCGTGGAGATCTGTCCGGAGACTCGGAGAGGGGTGCGGCATCGGAGGGTAGTGGGACCCATGTACCAGTTTGCCACAATTCTGCCTGATTATGTGCCTCGCGTATAATTTTTGCATTTTAGACTTTTTTAAGTAAGAATTCTACATATGGAAAAGAATTTCAAAATGGATCTATGACGGCTGCCACGCCGCCGTTGTACCGCGTTGTTATACAACGGTGAGTGGCTTTTGGCGTCGCTATTTTTAGGTGATTTCGGATGATGGTGGCGTCGGCGTGTCAGAAGCCACAAGCCACGTCGTTGTAGAGCAAAGCGACGGCGCCATGCCCCTTGGCGCCGTCGTTTCTATAACGTGTCTTGTGCCGTCTATGGGTCTATTTTTGGAATTCTTTCCCACAAGGATCCAAATGTAGAATTCTTACTCAAAATGGACCAAAATGCAAAATTATAATGCCTCATGAGAAGGTGGAGTGGTGGGACCCGCAGTAGAAGTGGTGGGACCAACTTCATTCCCTTCCATCAAGCCGCACGGTTTTGAAGCACCATCTACGGTCTTGAAGTTACACCTTACGGCCTTGTGGAAAATCCACTCTCCTCGCCGTACCCGTCCTCGGCGCGCTGCCTCACGCCCGCCGAGCTACAGCTGGAGGCCGCCATGGCGCGCGCTAGCGGCGGAGAGAGCAGGCGCAGATCAACCTCCGCCTTCGGCACGACGCTCAAGGGACTCCGCTTCATTAGCCGCACCACGGGATCCGTCGAGGCGGCCGAGCTCTGGCAGCGCATCGAGGACCGCTTCAACCGCCGCTGCGAGGCTCCTCTCCGCGACGACTTTGCGAATGCATTGAGACGACGCCGGCCACGGCCGCTATCACACATCTCGCTCTTTGTCCGCCGCCCTCCTTCTTCTCGCGGTGGAAGGAGGCGCATGGAGGGCGGCAAGCCTCCAACGTGTAAATTCTTCGCATGGCTCATCCTCCAGATCAGAGTTTGGACTTCAGACGTGCTGGCGTGAAGAGACTTGGACCACAACCCCTCTCGTCCCCTCTGCCGAGCAACGATGGAAACGGCACTCCACCTCGTTTTTTCTTGCCGGTACACAAGGCGAGTATGGGCTTTGGTGGCCGGGTGGACCGGCTTTGCGAACCTCCACCCGGACCAATGGGCAAACAGCGAATCTGCGCTTCATTGGTGGACGAACATCACTACAGCACCAGAGATTCCATGGAAAGCGACGCGCTCCCTAGCTTTGCTGATTATTTGGGAGATTTGGTTAGAGAGGAACAACAGAGTTTTCAATCGACGGGAGTCATCGGTCCCGACCGTCATGGTGAAGTTAAAGAGCGAAGTTTCCCTGTGGATAGCCGCAGGAGCAAAGGAGCTGGCAGGCCTAACCGCACGAGTGTAAATACCATAGACTGTAGGTACCCTGTTTTTCGTTTTGTTTCTGTTGTTGTTTTTCGTTGGCCGGATTCCGATTTGTTCCTTCTTCTTTATCAATGAAATAGGCACGCTGTGCCCGTTCGTTCAAAAAAAAAGCACGTCGGTTTGATTTTCTCCCAAATTTCCCACGATCCATTCTCATTATCTATTTGAATTGAATGAATTTTGAATGAATCGGAACATGCTTGTGCCTGAATCAAACGAATTGATTTATGAGATTATTTATGCCACATGGACTAACCCGGAGAGACAAAAGGCTCTCATTTAGTTTTGAATAAAAGAGTTTAGTCTCCAGCAAAAGAAATGGGACTATAGAAGGCCTTTGGTCTCGGTTGGTATTACAAACCGACAGGACTAAAGGGTGATCTGCGTGCTGCAGCAGTCAAGACGATCTAGTCCCGGTTGGTAATAACAACCGAACTAAAGAGTCTCTTTTCTTCTTCTAATTCTAATTCTATTTATTATTACTTTAAATTTATGCATGTATTCTAAGTTGTCTCACTTGTATATCTATGTATACGTAGCTGGCAACGTAGCTGGCAGTAATGCTTCAAAGGTACGGTGGTGACTATTTATGCAGTAGTGCTTCACTTTTTTGACATGTCATTTGTGATGCATCCCGAGTTGCGAGCAATGAGCATGCATGATACCCATCACTATAAGTTCGATCTTATCCCATGTTACCATTGACTTCTTTTCACGTGTCGACACCCTTGGATTCGAGATTCCGTCCTGAACATGATTGAATTAAAACCTGATCTATGTCGACCTTTTTAGTTTCTCCTAGCGACATGTTGCACTTATATATGTCATATCACTATGTCCGGTGATGGCGACGGCGGCTCCTAGATGGTGAGGCAGCAGCGCGCCGGTGCTCGGGGAGGTCTCTGGCCAGCCCGGCGACGCAGCTCCCCGCGACGGTGGCTCGGCCCCGGCGGCTGGCTGAGCGGCGGCGGGCGGCGCCCTACAGCGGAGGTGGCGGAAGCCTGTGGGGCTGTTCCTCGTGGTGGGGCGGTCGGCGGCCTGCGGTAGCGGCTCTTGTGTGGCGTGGGCGCGGCGGGGCGGCAGGTATGGTGACCTCCGGCGCCTGGTGGTCATCCCATGGGTGGAGAAGGCGGTGGTTGGGCTTCTCAGATCAGCGGGGTCGCGGCCTACATCGTGGTGGGCGGCGACTTGGACGGCGGCGGCTTGCTGCTGGGCGCCGGCACTTGGAGACTACCTTGCTCGGACTAAGTGCCGGGGAGGATTTGGTCTCCGTGGCGCTCCGGCAAGTTTTGGTGGTGGCCTATGGTGGTTGGCGACCTCGGTCGGCCTCGCGCTCATGTGTGGACCTATCTCGTGGCCTAAGTGCAGCGGAGGTTCGCCAGCGTGTAGCGCGGTGTCGGTGGTGGTCGGCTGCTGCGGCGGGTTGCTTCCGTCCTCGACGTCCCCTGGTGAAGATCTGGGCTCTTCCAGTCGATGTCGGTCTTCCCGCGAGTTGGGCAAGGTGTCGTGACTCTCGTGTCGTTGGGCGTCGGTGTGGTTGAGGGGAGCCTAAGTGCTCGCCCCTCGCGCTTCTGATGGTCGCGGCCGGTGTTGCGTTTCATCTTTTCCTTGGTCGTTGGGACGGCATTGGGCGAAGCGTCGGGTGAAAGCTTTCCCGACTTCGGTGTCGGTGTCAACAGCGGCGGCGTCTTCGGGCGTCGTAGTCCTCCTTGGAGGCGTTTTGTTGGGATGCTTCCTGCTTGGTCTTTGTCTTCCAGGTGAAAACCGTGCTCCGGATCTTCGGAGGAGCGACGACGACGGCCGTTTCATTCTTGGGGGCGTCGCTTCGGAAGTCATGTGACCTGCTTCACTTGGGGTTTGGCTCGACGGGCGTTGAAAGTTTTGGAGCGTGGCTGCAGAATAAGTTTGAAGCTTAGTCTTCTTTTTATTGTCGTAGTGTTTTCCTCTTGTTTTTTCTTTACCTCGGTGCGAGGTTTGGAGTCTAAGTGCTCTGTTGTTATCTTTGGCTGTGTATATCCACTTGTGGATATAGAGGCCGGATTGTAATCCTTAATTAAAAAAAATCACTATGAAAACAAGTTGGAATCTTTTCCCCTGGTGCTGGTCCACCTAATACAATTATAGTAGTAGTTCGTTATGTGGATTGTACAAGTTGCACAAATAGTCATCATCACCTCCCGCGCGAATCTAGGATTGCAATTCCACACGTAAATGAAATAATTAAACCACACTGGCAACTAAGATTATATAATCGAGTACTTGAATGGCAGGTTGGAAAGTGGAATCATGTTTCGAGTTTCAAGTACAATGCTTCTTAATAAATTGTACATTTCGATGGGATGTTGCTCTCTTGTTGATTAGCATACATGGACAAGCTCATCTTTCGCCTCGATTACCTTCTCATTTTCACATTTTTTAGAGATGGGAATATATATTAATATTCCAGCCTTTGTGTCAATCAATACATATAGTTGTCCATTATTACAAGCACCAAGGTCCAAAAATCCAAAACGCAAACAAAGAGATGAAAGTTTTCTCAAATATCTCATAATCAAAAAGGTTGCAATCTATACTAAAACACCATCCACTTAAAGCAAAAATCTCCATCACTGCCGTCTCAAGCACACGACACCCCTAGCTTATATTTGGTCTTTCCTCTTCTAGTTGTAGTAGTGCCCAAAAGTGGCACCAATGTGTTCCTCTAAATAGAACCTGCATAGAGGAAAAACCTGGTTTGTTGTTAAAAACTTCATCATTGCGACTTAGCCAGATTTCCCAACACATAGCACACGCACCTACCAAGGCTTGGTATTTAAGTTTCTTTTCTAACCCTTTGTAACCACTCATTAAACATATGATGAACATTTAAGGAGGGATGCTAAAAGATTGATAAGCATAAAAGATTGATGGTCGTGCCAATGTAATCCCACACTGACAAAATGAAAAGGCTCTAGTGGTTTACGTAATGGTGTCACTGATGGCTGACTCGCTCTACTACCGGTTGGAACCCCATTAGTACCAGCTATTGGGCATTTCAGTATTAAATGTCACGTCATTTTGTACCTACCGGTTGCTAACACAAACTGGTACTAAACTACGAGCCACATCGCGTTGTTGCGGACGACAGATTGGTACGGTTGGTTTTACTAACCGGTAGTAAATGGTTATTTCTTCTCTTTTTGTTTTCCTTTTATGTTAATTTGAATTTTATTCATATCCATGTACAATATCCATTTGCATACAATAGTAATATTACACGAATATATATTGATTTAGCATTGTAAAGGTTAAATATATTATATTTATACACGTTGTGATCCTCCAACATCTTCTCAAATTTCTTTGTCTTCATTTCATTTTGGGGTTATTCTGTGCATGTAGCAACACCTGACCTAGTTTGACAGCTCGTTCATCTTCTAGAACATTTTCTCCAAATTCTTTTTCAGGCTGGCCCATTGTAGTATCTGCAAAGGCACGGCCTTCTTCCCAGTCAAAAATGTTGTTATCATCACCATATTTTTCATTATCTTCCATTACAACTTTTTTTTGTTGAGGTTGGCCCAATTACAAATTAATAATGCTTGGATGTAAATGTTATAGAATTGATAATTTACATCTTCTCCAATTCTTAACCCCGGTCAAAGAGAGAAGCATCAAATAGGAAGGGGATCTGAGCGAGCAGGCATGCATCCGCTGCCGGCTACCGCTGTGCCTAGCCACGCGGCCCTCTAGTGGTGAGTGATGGAGGAGAAGAGGCCTGGGCAGCCTGCCGATGGAGGGAGGTCAGAGGCCAGCACAATTCATTGGGTGGAGGGAGTGGCGGCGGTGCGGCTCGCCAGCGGAGGGAGGGGAGGTCGGAGGAGCCCGCCAATGGAGGGGGGGACATCATCATAGTTCGCTAGCGGAAGGAGAGAACAATGGTGTCACGTCTCGTCGATAGAGGAGGAGGCCGGAGGCGATCGGTCGGCAGAGGAAGGTGAGAAGAGGCGGCATGACTTCTTGCAGCGAGGAGGGAGGCGTTGGTAGCATAGCTCGTGGCCAGAGAGAGAGAGAGAGAGAGAGAGAGAGAGGATTTGGAATGAAGCGACGGTGTTGCCCTCTGTTGGAGAGAGGAGAGGCAAAGAGGCTTGCTAGGGAGGTGGTGTGGCTAGATGAAAGGGAGGGAGGAAGCTAGCACGGAGAGATGAAGGCGAGTAAAGACGATTCCATAATATATATAGTGGGTTGGTCGGTATCGAGCAAGGGCGGACCTAAAGACAAATCTGAGTGAGTGCATACTATGCTTAATCACCAAAAGTATGCAACTATGCATGGTGAGAAAATACAGGCCTCCACTGCACCTCAACGTGGGTCCACCCTTGGTATCGAGGGTGAAGGGTAAGGGTAGGATGAATACCAGTTGATATTGAATTTGGTTTCCAATTCTGAACTCCACGATATCCAAAAAGTCGGCATTCAAAGCTACCAATTCCGAGCTCCAATACCGACATCCAAACGTGATGTTAGAGCAATTTCTCCTTCAGCTTGAGCTCAACTATGTTATTTATGTAAAGCAACAAAATTAGTTGATTAACTAGAAATTGTCGCGGCGTTGCCGCTTATGGCCAGTAGGACCCGTGTTTTTTTTTGTTTGAGTTTTTTTATTGTGAAATGGTTTTGTTAACTATGTAGGCTTTGTTTCATATATGTAGTTTAAATAGTTGTATAAGATTAATGTGGGTAGATAATTTATTTTTTAAAATGTGTTTGTTTTTTTATCTTACTTTGCATTGAGAGTTAGGGTGATTGGTTGAGTATGGTGGTTAGTTATGCGTTGGTATAACTGTCGCTATTTTTTTAAAAAATATTTATTAAGTAGCCGGAAGTTTAATGTGGTGATATTTTATCATAAAGAGTTTTGAATAATTGGTTTTTGGATTTTTTTTATGTTTTTTGATTTGGTTTTCATTTGTACCTATTAAAAAACATAGGAATAGATGTACAAAGAAAACTTTCACTTAAAACATGTTCTAGTTTGGATCCATTGCATAGATTTTTCTATGAGGATTTGAAAAAACAATTTGGTTTTATATTTTACGATTTTTCTTCTATTTGCTAAGCAATTTTAAAGTTTTGCAAATGAATTCCTTTTTTAGAAAGAATAGTTAAGAGGAATCATAGTTGGGCCGAATTTGGCCCATTAAGGCCCAGCCAGTCGAGTGGGAGGGTGGTCCCCGACTGTTTCGCGATTTTGGAAAACTTCGAGGGCTTGTCCGCAAAATTTAATGAGAGAGGCCATGGACTGCGGGTTGAATTTGTGCAACTTAGAGGTTTTTTTTTAAAATGACTGAGACTTGCCAGATCTGGGCCATCCGTCCACCGATCCGACCACGAGAAAAGCGTGTGACGTGGCACGCTGTGTGGCCTTCTTTTGTTGCATCTTTCGTATAAGAGAGATTTTTTAAACACGGTATTAAAAGTAATTAACACAACACATATTTTTCACATCCAATATGAATTTCTCAATATCGAACATGCTTTCTTAAGTAAACAAAATCTACATTCTCCATACATGTATAAATGTAAAACTCTCGATTCATCCTCATCAAGAGAATACTAATCACAAGTAAAAACTCTCAACTCTAAAAAAGTACAAATTTCTTTTTGACTACAAAGTATAAAATACAGAATACTTATCATGAGAGGAGGGAGAATGAAGTTGCAGATATTAAGAATAGTTGGAAGAGCTCATTTTATAGGGTGTATGTAGTACCATCTGATTGCATTAACCAGTGCTAAATTTCACATTTAGTACCAGTTGAAGCTACCAACCAGTACAATGTGCATGCATGAACATTATTTAGTATCAGTTGAAGCTACCAGCACGTACCTCTAGACGTGGCCACCCAGTCCCATCACACCAATTTGGACCACTGGGACTCAACTGCTATACAATGATTATGTCATGATGACGGTACTAACACTAAACATTAATTAGTACCGGACGAAAAGCAACCCGGCCCGGTCCCATCACGCTAATTAGGACCGCCAGACTAACCGTCACAATGATTGCCGTGATGACGATACTAACACTACTTATTAATTAGTATCACACGAAAGCCACTACCGGTCCCATACGCCAATTAGACTGATGGGACTCGAACCGTTACAATCATTATGCCATGATGATGGTACTAACACTACACATTAATTAGTATCGACGAAAAGCCATTCGATATAGTTTTCCAGTAGTGTAAGTTCAAGGATCGAGTGATTTACTCTTGTTTGATTTAATAATCAGCGAATTTAGCCTCTAAAGGAAATAAAAATTTTCGCCATTGATTGAGTACATGCATTTTCTATAGATATTAGCGTAGCGTAAACAGCAAATAGATGGGAAAATGCTTCCTGAGACCGTTCTAACAATAATCTTAATCACTCCAATGCCCTCGAGCTTTGTTTGTTGATGTGAGCATGCAGTTGTATAGTTAGAAGCCTAGACCGCCAAAAAATATATAGGTACCCATAATAATCCTATACAACCAAATGGTTTATTTCCGTGGTAGTATATATATAATTTCTTCCATTGGAAACCACAGAGACCATTAGCTACTCGAACTAACAGACGCATTATCGTCTTCAAAACGCCAGCCAATGTGTCCAGCGACAGATGTTTAGCGTCTAGAGGGGAAGAATAAAGCTTCAACGATAGGAATAATTTAAATTAAGACTAATATTATATTATCGTCTGAACTAAAGTGAAATATATATAATACGAGTAGCCAGTTTTTGGTGAGCTGTCAACGTCGTTCGTGCAAGTATATATATACGCACGCGTATTTTTAGTTTGCAAAAAAAAAACATAGACGAAGGAAACAGAAGAGAGCTGGGCTGTGTACGCTGTACAGACGGGTGGTGACGCAAGGGTGGTTTGTCGTATTCAGCCGCCCTACGTCACCAAAGATCCTACGTATTATTCCTTTCTTTCTGTACCTCCTTTTTTTTTCTATAAAGAACTGGTGTTTCAGGTTGCTTTATTAATTAGTTATATACGGGGTTGTCTTCTCCGGCTGGCTAGCATCTGGACAGCACAGCAACAATAGATCCATGCATGCTAGATTCGAGTGGAGCGTAACGGTCCTTTAATTAATTTGCTGGAACTCAAATCCTGGCATGATGTGTAGCCACGTACTGTGTACTGAACGTAGTTCTGCTGTCCGTCTCAAAGTGGCACCGAACCGGCAAGAGCAACAAAATCCATTCCCTTGTATTAGTTGCCAGTGTCAAATTTACAAACAAATTGCATTGATATTCTACACGTGACACGTTAGAAAATAGATTTGACAGTGTAAATGCATTTGCATAGTTGGTTCTTACGTAACAAACATATGTGTACATAAATGCAACTACTTTCATTTCATCAAACCCAACTATGATAATATTTCATTCCAAATTATAGACCGTTTCAGATTTTCCACGTTTACAGTGGAGCGTCACTTCGCCTCCTCACCCCATCCTCGAGTGTGCACACCAACTGCCTGTTGCATCCTCATCGTCGTGGAAGCAGCCATACAGACCGTACCATGAAAGACGCTGAGGTAGCTAGTCCTGCTGCCCTGCAACCTTGTAGCTCATTTTAATTTTTTTATGCAAATTTTGCTATGCATCTAAATATAGCGTGTATGTCTTAATGTATACTAATATTTATTAATATTTATGAACTTAGAAAAGTTATGCCTAAGAAAAACTTATCTAATTTCTGTCAACATTTAAATTTTTGTGGTATATATATATATATATATATATATATATATATATATATATATATATATATATATATATATATATATATATATATATATATATATATATATATATATATATATATCAGTGAGGCTAAAATGCAACAAGGTGCATTTTATCGTGAGTGCACAGACCCATCTTATTAGACACGCACCCCGCGCAAGCCAACTACCCGCACCAGCCTCGCCACCTGCTGACCCGCGATCTAAAAAAATCCCTCGCTGACCCGGGACCCACCAGCTGCGCCACCGCTTCGCTCGACAGCGCCGCCGGACTGCTGCGGCCTCAAGGTTCTCCCCAATCCACGGCCCCCGCCTTGCGAGAGCTCCGCCCGGAGGCCCTTGGCCGGATGCCCGGACGCCTGTGCCGAGGTGCCGCTCCCACGCCCGTGATTTTGCCGCCGGCGGCCACGGCAGTGCAGCCGTCGCCGATGCCGCTGCTCTTCTCGCCCCATCCTCCGCCCACCGCCATTTGTTTCCTCTTCCCATCTCTCCCCTCCCAGTGGAAACAAAAGCACGAGGGAGAGAGAAAATCAAGCGATCCGCCGAGCTCCAGGATCCTGGCGCCGTCGATCCATGGCCCTACTTCAGAGGTGTTCCGCCTGTTGCATTTGTATGCAGCTCGGATCTCAGCATCGGTGGCTGCGAGAACAACAGGAAGAAGGCAGTGGTCAGTGGATAAGAGCGACGGAAGGATGGAGAAGAGGAGTTTGACCTGTTTTGTTTATTCTATACAGGGGGAGAAAAGTAGTCCGGCGACCTCCTCTCTCTGGTCTATTTAAAAAAAACTCTGGTATGCAGCTCTTTGCCACTCGCCAGGCAGTCCTGGAAGCCAGCGGGACCAAAAAAAACTATCCATCATAAGCACGTGGAAAATCATTGGTTGATAAATTTTCTAAATATACAATATCCTGTTCAACTATTAATCGCAAATTGCAACAGGGATCATTGCAACAGAAGCATTGATTTAGTTACAAATGAAGTAATTGCAAGTTTGCAACTAGTCGGGTGGTCTAATTGTAGCGAGGGCAGTAGTCTAATTACAATGAAGGTATGTCATTTAAAAATCATTTACAACTAAGACAACAGTTCAATTACAACTAAGGTAATAAAATAGTTGCAATTGCTGGGGTCCTCCACTTGCAACTACAAGAAAAACCATTTCAGTATATGTATGCCCATTGAAAATAAGAACAATAAGCTAGTTACTATGATGTTGTTACCATGCAATGACCCCAGTTGCAACAAACTAGAAAACAATGCGGACACCACGATATATCCCAATTGCAATTGGTCGAGTTCTCCAATTGCAATTGGGATAGTAGCCCAGTTACAACTAAAATAGTAAGCTAATAACTATGTGGTTAAAAATCAATTACAACTAGGACAATAGCACAATTACAACTAACATAATAAAAATAGTTGCAATTGATCGTGTCCTCTACTGTCACGACCCAACAAGTTGGACTGCACAATTATACCTAACATAATAAAATAGTTGCAACAATTGATCTTAACCAATTACTACTATGTAAGGCACAGTATGTGGGTTGAGCTTCGATAAAAAACTCAAAGTGAAATGAATTGCAACTAAGACAATAGCTCAATTACGACTAAGGTTATAAGATAGTTGCAAATGTTCGAATCCTCCACTTCGAACTAGGAACAAAACCACTTAAATATTTGTGTGCCCATTGAAAATGAGGCAATATCAATAAGCTATTTACTATGCTGTCTAAAACTCATTTACAGGACAATAGACCAATTGCAACTAAGGTAATAAGCAAGTTGTTGTGTGATTGAAAACCATTTAAAACTAGAACAATAGACCAATTCCGACCATTGCAACTAGGACCATACAATTGTTGGTCATACTAATAACCTCATTGCAACCCTAACCCGAACCATATAATTATCTAGGAGACCTTTGGTTGCAACTAGGAGAATATCACAATTACAACTAAGATAATTAGCTAGTTACATATGTCATCGCAATTGAAATTGGGCACTGATCGAGTTAAGAACAAGAGCAATTGCAATTGAACGGGTGCTCCAATTGCAACACACACAGTAGCCCAGTTACAAGTACACTAGAGAAACAAATAATCAAGTTTAATGTGTGAAAATAATTATGTTCTAAAATCATGCAAAATAATAGTGGCAACTAGTCACAACATCCAATTGCAGAGTAGGACAATAACCTAATTACAATCACACTAGAGTGCAATGGGGACCCTTAACTGATGGCAACTAGTGCTAATTGCAATCATCACACTTAACTAATTGCAAACAGAGCCAATTGCAATTGGAATCATTTACTGATTACAACCAAAGTACTGGGCCAGTTGCGACTAAAACTAGTCATAATTTCGCGCAGTTGCAACTAGTCGCATCCTCGAGGTGAAACTAGAACAATAACCTAAGGTAATCACACTACAGTGCAATCAGAAAACTTAACTGATTGCAATTAGTGCTAATTGCAACTGACACACTTAACCAATTGCAACTAGAGCCTCAACCGATTGCAACTACACCCTCGATCGATTGCAACCAGCGACTGGTCAGTTTGCGACTAGTTAAAGGCAGTCCAGCCGCATGCCCCATAACGTATGAAGGAGCCACACGCCACCGCAGACCAATGCAAGTTCGATCGAAGCTCGCCTCGCACGTCAGCCTTTGTCCCTGCTATGTAACTAGAGAGAGCAGTCGAAGATAAAAAAAATGATGTTAGCCAGATGAAGTGCCTGAAAAACAAGCAGCATGAAAATTATGAAATTCATTCATTTTTAATGCAAATGCTGGAGTTATTTATGAAATTCATTCATTGTTAATGTAGATACGGGATTGTCAGGATGGCTGCACGGATGCTGCTCACTGTGGCCATGCTCGAGGCCCGCTGTTATGACAGCCCTGTTTAACCACCAGCTAGTCGCCAGCCAAATACTTTGCCTTCCCTTGACAAAAACCATGGTTGCATGTGTAGGTTAAGCTTCGATAAAAACATTAATTCAAAATAAACCAAATTGCAACTATTGCCATAGGATCAGCATGCAATTTTCTTTTTTAGCTGCATCACTCTTCCAAGAGATCAGTCTGACTCGGGCCTGTCAGGAGAAGGCTTCAGAGTGTGCTCATATAAAGGATTCAGTCACAAAAAAAAACTTCACATAGAGAAGGACCACGGGAAACAAAATAGGAGCTGTGCATAAAATAGGAACTTCCACCCATTCGTTCTCGATGTGGCAGATGGGACTCGCTGCTAAAAAGAAACAAAATACACAAGTTTCAGAAACTACCTTGGTTAGTAAGAAGTGCATTAGCCCACCAATGCACACATCAGATATGTGGATTAGTTTATACCGAAATTAGTAGGCGAGAACACTCCAATCTAGTCGTCCATCAAGGTTTGGTGTTGCTGTATGTGACGATCACCCATTCTTCATCCTTCCCCTGCAAAAAATAAGGCAGTCCATAATCTAATTGCAGCAGAGCAAACCATCAGATAGGAGAGGACTAATACGAGCCTGCACATTGAACCATCAGATAACGGAGTTACAAGTACACTAGGAAGGCATGCACCATGATCGCCTAGTGCTCCAATGTTCTACTGCACCCGCCGCACCAAAATGGATCAGAGATGAGTGCCGTCTGCAGGTGAATACAACTGGTCAGGTGATGGAGTAAAAAAAATAAATCTGTATATTAACAACATGAGGGCAGTTGCAACTGATATACAAAAAGTAATTAATTACTACTTCTAGAAAAAGCCGCATGCTGTCAAAAAATAAGAATGATTCTAATCAAGGTTGAATTGCAAAAATAGAGGGTATGGTACAGTTGCAACGCACAACACATTTGTAAACACTAGCCGTGACAATTTGCAACCTTGCGTGTAGTATAATTGGAACACTAAAAACATATGGATTGCAGTAAAAAAAAGAGATGACCCCTTAGCTAAATCCTTAGCACACAGATGTCACCACAACAAAACATATATTTTCTGAATTCGAGTTTCCTTAACTATATGTCAGCCACATCAAGTTTTCAAGACATTGACACATTGCAAGGTTGGGTGCGCGTTCAATATCAGTACATGATTGAAAGTATAAATAATAACTATAATAGTTGTTTCTAAAAGTGGAGTACACTAACGATGTCTTGTAAATTGTATCATTCTATATCATTTGTAAATTATTAGTCAAATAAGGCTATCACTAGTTGATGATTCTAACAAACAGCTAGAAAACCATTTTACAAATTTAGTCACAGATTCGAGCGGTTGCAACTAGTCGCATCCGCCAATTGCAACTAGGACAAGAACCTTATTACAATTGCACTAGAGTGCAACTGGTACCCTTTAACTGATTGTAACTAGTTCTAATTGCAACCCACCCACTTGACTAGTGCAACCAGGACTCTATAGGCCAGATGCAACTAAATCTAATTGCAACCGGGACACTATCATAATTGCAAACTGAGACAATAATCTAGTTACAACTTGTCGGGATATATCCCAAGTACCCACAAGGAAGAAGACATATTGTTACTAGGATTCTCTTGAAATCATAATAGGACTCTACCTTGTAATCCTTACAAAATTACCTTGTAATACTCACAAAATTAATCAACAGAGGTATCTTGTTAGTAAAAACAGTAACTAGTACCCTGACTTCACTCATAGCAGCACAATGACTTTACTAAAGAAATATGAGCAAATTTGTCTATTTAAAAGTAAAATTCAGAACATACCCTGGAAAGATTGTGATGCCTTAGTAACCTTCAACTGTCAAAAAGATAAATAACTACTGTTATCACTCTCATCAAACACGAAAATGGAAACTAATAATAATTTTCAAGAAGGAATCAATCTAGTTTTCGGCAAATGTGGGAAAGAAACTATGTCAACCAATTGATTGAAATAGAGAATATTATAGGTGCCTAACAATTGCAGCAAGCAAAACAATTCTTCCACACAAGGACATCTCCCCTATGATCCGTTGTTGCTATTGTATCAATGGTCGCCATTTCCAAAGAAAGCACATCAGTGCAGCGCAAAACAGATTTGTGTCTAAATCGTGCTGCAGGTTATCAAATATCATCTGCATGTATAAAAAAATTAACATATAGCAGCCTAGCAGGAAGAACATGCAGTTTCATCTGCTGCTAAAAAATAAAAAATGAAGTAAAAAAACTGAAACCAATTGCAACCTTTGTGGTGGCCAGTTGCAAACAACCTTAAAACAAATTACTACTAATCGGGTAGATAAGTTGCAATAGAGAAAGGGTGTGTTTTTGCTAAAATTTTGATTAAAAAAATGAAACAAATTACCACTGATGCAATGGTCTAGTTGAAACCATAAGTTTAAACCAATTACTACTGTATATATGGGCACAGTCACAACACATATGAGTGTGTGGGTTGAGCTACAATGAAGAAATAAGTCAAAGTGAAATGATTTGACACTGATATGATGGGCCAGTTGCAACAATAAATTTAAGCAAATTACTACTGTGTATATGAGCACAATTACAATACACATTGCGGGGGCACAAATGAAATTGTATTTGGGTCAAGTTAATTTGCTTCAAAATAGAATGAAATACAAGATATGTAAAAAAATAGAAGAAAACTACATGTCAGTTATGAATTTTCTCAATTGGACTTAAATGAATTGTTTTTTTGGCTGTGTCCAAAGGAATTGAGAAGATGTGGCATCTATCATCTAATGGTTGGAAAATATATCTATCATAGGGGTCATTCAATGCCATATTACGCACTACAAGTAGCATCTATTCTTGTATGGAGTAATTTTTGTTCCCTGCCATTAAAAAAAGTAATTAAGGAGCTCTACATGGATGTTGCGGCAGCATTAGGGGGGGGCAGGTCCCTGGGTGTAACACCCTAATTTTACAAATTTGAGTTTTGAATAAAATTTGTTAGAAACCTTTATTTATGCTCCTAAGGATCATAGGGTTGCATTTAATTTCTTTTAGGCATTTAAGATTTTCTAAAATAAAATAAATGAACTATAGGAATTTATTGTTGCATTCATGCCGACGCATTGCTTTTGGTTGTTTGAATTCAAATTCGAGTTTGAATTCATTTGTTTGTGTCTTTCCGAAAATGCAAACCCTTTCTCTTTCTTAGGCCTGCCCGCCCGCCTCCCTCTCGCCTCCAGCAATGGCTGGGTGACCCCACCTGTCATCCTCCCCGCTGGCTCCCGAGCCGACTCGAGCCTCGAGTCCTGGCCGCACTGTCCCGGCCCCGCCGCCCACGTCTTGGCCCTTGCACGCCAAGGCCGAGCCTCGGTTTATTTAAGGCCGCCGCCACCTCTGGCCGGGCTAGCCAAAACCCTAGCCGCCACCTTCTCTCACGCCACTTTCCACCGAAACCCTAGCGCCCGCCACAGCCCCGCCGCCGCCTGCCGCCATCGAGGAGCCGGGCCCCGAGCCGCGCAGGAGGTGAGAGCCCCGTGCCGCTTTGTTGGCGCCCCTGCCCGAGTCGCCGAGACGAGCTCGTGCTCGCGCCGCGCCCGCTTGCTGCCGCTGCTCGCCCCCGCCACCTAGCTGGCCGCGCCGCCCTAGGTTGCTTCGGCGCCGCTTGCGCCGTCCGTGTCGTCCGCGCCCAATCGAGTACCCCAGCTCGATCCGAGCTGCCGCGGCCGCGCGAGCCCGCCGCCGTCACGCCGCCGCCGTCGGCTGCGCTGCGTCCGCGTCCGCGGATCGAGATCCGACGATCTCTCGCTGCTTTTGACCCGAGTCAACCGCCGCCGTGCGGCCGTTGGATCTAGATCCAACGGATCGGATCGCCGACCGGGGTCAATACCGGTCAAACCCGCATGACCTTTTTGCGAAAACCCCTATGCTTTCTGGATTTCACAAAAATACCCTTCCGCAGTAGCGAGTTTCCTTACAGTTAGGTCCTTTTGTTATGTTTAGGCCCAGAACCTTTAGTTTTCTTTACAGATTAGTCCCTGTACCTTCGTTAGTGCATATCTTGGTCGTTTTAGCTCCGTTTTAGCGTTCTTTATGTCCACGCTGATCGCCTCGAAGTGTAGATTAGTTTTTGCCTCTGCTTTGTTCTGTTAGTACTGTTTGATGATTGTTTCTCATTTATTCTTGTTGTATGCTTGTATGTGAATGTTGTGGAGCGTGAGAGTGAAGCGCTCAAGGCTTTGAAGATCAAGACGCGCCAGAGTTTGAGCAGCAGAGTCTTGTTGAAGGCAAGTCTCCCTTGATGCATACCCACTTGTCCTACATAACATGCATTTAAATTCACTGTATTTACTTTTCCTGCTTGCATTAACTTGACGGGAACCTATTAAGGATCATGCCTAGTCTTTCGCTACCCTTACCTTGTAACCGGGTTAAATTAATATTGATGTTAGCTATGGCTTAGCATGCTTAACTGGGATGGTATTAATCAAACTTGGATACCTTTACATTCTATGTTCCGGTTTATGTTACTTTACTTTACAAGATCACTTTTGCTATGTTAATCGGAACATGGAGAACCACCCAGAAAACAAGACAACCACAAGAACTAACGGCAATGGTCTTGGCTTAGTAATTAGGAACTTTAGCTTGGGGTGATCTTACGATAAGGACAAGGGATCGCAGATCTGCTGGGTATGGACTCGCTCTAGCAGGGGTTGGGTGAGTTCTTTCTATGGTGGGGTATTGACCGCTAGGGGACTTTATACCTTGCTAACCGATCCGGACCTTGTGGGTCATAACTTGTTGGAGAACCTTTGTAAAGGCCTCGAAGGCGTCCCTATGCAACCACACCTCGGTAGGTGTGGTATGGTGCCTGCTAGCATCGCATGGTTGGGTTCAAAGTTCTTGAGCTTTACTGTTGCTTGTGGTGAAAGTGTACAACCTCTGCAGAGTGTAAACTAATCGATTAGCCGTGCTCACGGCCAAGAGTGGCCTCGGACCCTCACATGACTAAGTTATGGAACTTAAATGTTAAATCGTTGTTCTATCTTTATTTATGATGCTTATGTTTTATTAATTGTGGGTTGGTATAAACTTACACTCTTTAGTAAATATGCTGCTAATAAAACTTGACCAACTAAAATGCTAAACTGCTTGAACCCTAGCCAAACACCATATGGCCATGCATGTTATGTTATTTTCCCTTCTGAGTACGGCACGTGCTCACGCTTGTCTATTTTCTTGTATCTACAATACTCGGATTGCTGCTCAGACTGGGAGAGATTTGAAGACTACCCCGGTGACTTCCAGGAGTTCTAGGTGTGCGTGTCTTCAGTCAGCTGCCTGTGGAGACATCTTTATCCGCTGCGAGAACTCGTTATTTATATTCGATTAAGACTTTTGGCCATGTAATAACTCTTTATTCGTGGCAGCGATTTTGGTATTCACAATGTCATTGCGTGTGTAACTTGATCCCGGCACACGTGATCTATGCATTCGGTTTTGCCTTTAAAACTGGGTGTGACAGAGTGGTACCAGAGCCGTGTTGACTGTAGGACGTTAGCCTAGATAGAAATGGTCGAATTTAAGGATTTTATAATCATAGAAGCCTTTCTCATCACATGCTTGCTTTGTTTCTAATAATCTTATACTCTTGCTTTTGTCTCATCCTTGAGTTAATCTTGATTCTTTACCTTGTGCTTGCTTTTAGCTCTCACCCCTCTTGTCTTACCATCTATTCCACTCTACACTGCACTTACAGATGGTTCGCCGTTTGAAGACTTCACACGCTGGTGCTACCCACCAGTATGCTCCGCAGGAAGAGTACAACGACTTCCATGACGGAGACACGGATGAAGAGATCGAAGCTGCACCGCCTGCCCCCTCATCATTGTGTCGGATGATGAGGAGGATCGAAGGAGGTGAACTCGTAGGAGTGCAAGAGCAAGTGAACAACAAGGCCCAAAGCAGAAGATGAAGCAAATGAGGAAGTGATCCGGGAGGTGTACCACTACGGTGGTTGATGGAGTGGGCATTCCCATGGCTGACCACCGCGAGCTATGGTACTCGCTAGGCTATGATAAGGCCCTGCCACTACTCGAGCCGTGGACTCACCCATGGTTCGAGCCCCACCGGGAGGTTGCTGCTATCCCGGAGGAGTATGCTCCATTTCGAGTGGAGTGAAGGAGATCTCCAAGCATCATGATGTGGCTCACAGACCACTGGACGCCGGCATCGCGGAAGCAGCTCGGAGGGCACTCTATGTACTCTCCCACAAAGAGCGTGACAGGTTGGAGGATACCCGCAGGTACACACCTTCGAGCAAGTGGGAAGCCAAAACCTACATCGCTCCAGCTCCAAAGATATGAAGGAACTGAACAACATCCGGGACTGCTAGCTGCTGTTATCTGCGTTGGATGACACCAACAACACTCAGACGCGCAACAGCAGATCTTCACTGGAGTTGCGAGCGTGCCTTGAAGCTGCACTGCGAGCAGAGAGCAGCCGATGGTTCATGACGCCGAAGCATGTACCTCCCCATCACCCAAGAGGCCACGCTACGACTCCCCGACGCCCACGGATGCCATGCCGGAAGAAGAAAGTCCTTAGGCTTAAGTTAAGAATAGGGTCTTTTGTAATCACTAGTAGACGATCGGTTAAAGTGTGCTTAGTTTAGGAGTGTGGTTGAATGCTTGGTTTTGTGTTAAATGTTTGAGCTGGATTTTTGTTTGAGTGCAATGTGTTGTGGAGTGATGACCACAACGACATTGGTTTAGTAGTAAGTTTGTGGGGTCAACCTTCTATCTCAATCAATTTATCTATCATAATCTTTGTGTTCCTTTAAAGCTTACCCTTAATACAAAAGCTTCAAATCTGTTCACACAGCTCTCTGAGTCAGCTGCACTGTTTTAATTTTATCTCGGGCTACAAAACCCCGATAGCAGTAAATCCAATTGAAGAAGTTCAGAAATTTCGTGACTGATTTTCTGTACAAAATTCAGAATTTTAGGATGTATAGTCAGAGAGATATGCCTGAAACATTGGAGCCCCTCGAATCTGTTAAACACTGCTGACCTATCTGACTTGTTTAATTGATAACCAGAGTTACAGAACTCCGATTGAGGTGATTCCAGTTGGAGAAGTTCCGTAATTTCATTACCTAGTACTGGTTAAAGGTTCATAATTTTTGGTTATCCACGCTGAGAGTTATACCTGATTGTTTGGAACTAACAGAATCTGTCTAAAGCTGAATATCTTTGTTATCTTATCTTTCTGGGTTTAACTCTTGGCACAATCACCCAAAGTGATGTCCCTAACACTCGATGGTGAAACCAGGTCAGGATCCGAGTCGATCAACCAGGTGAATCGACAAGGCAGGGCACCCGGCAAGCGCAGATGGATCCCGCCATGCAGCAATTCACTCAACTCCTCCGAACACGACCAACAGTGGCGAATCTGCAAGCTCAAGCCAACAACCCACAGCCGCGCCTCGCAACAAGCAGGAGTTCATGAGTCACCACCCCGTGTTCACTCATCGCTGATCCACTTGAAGGCGAGGATTGGCTGAAGGCAGTCTGAAGATGCTCACTACCCGGTCGCGATGACAGAGAGAAGGTCTGTATCTTTGCGGGCGACTTGTGGGTCCGCATCCGCTTGGTGGGATGCGTATCGCTGCTCACGCCGCCCGGACACTATCACACAGGGACGAGTTCACCACCAACTTCCGGAGCCACCACATACCTTCGGGGTCATGAAGATCAAGAAGAAGGAGTTCCTTTCCTCAAGCGGGAGGGAATGTCGGTGGTGAGTACGAGACAAGTTCATTGAGTTGTCTCGCCACGCATCGAGGAAGTTCTTGAAGGCAGTGAAGAAGCGGGAGCTGTTCTCGGATGGGTTGGCCGGATCGCAAGATCCGGTGATGTCTCACACTTTCCCACGTTCCGAAAGACGGTGGACAATGCTATCCGCTTGGAGCACAAGCGCAAGGAGCTTGGAGAGCGAAGAGGAAGGCCACCAGCTCGGAGGCAGGTGGGAGTGTTTCTCCACGCTTTAACCCAGCAGAACACCCCGTTCCGCTTTGGAGGGGTGGAAACTTTGGGCAGCAGCGGTCCCAACGTTTCGCGGTTCAGATTCCAACAGCCTTTGTTAGCCAGCTGCTCGCCTCGGACACCACGCCCGCCTTCCGCAGTCGAGAGAGCTCGGTTGGTACACCGGAGGTCCGTTCGCCTCCCAATTCTTCAACCACCACTTGCTTCAAGTGTGGAGAGCTTGGTCACTATGCCAATGCGTGCCCCAAGAGGAATCCTCCAAACACCCCAAATCAGCAGATCGGCGAGATGAGGAAATGAGCTAACAAGGGACGAGAGCTATGCACGTGGCAAGGTTATGCATGTTGATCTTGAAGTCGCCGAGGAGAACCCCAGAGTAGTGCTCGGTATGTTCCTAGTTAACTCCACTCCCGCCTCAGTTTTATTTGATTCTGGAGCATCCCATTCTTTCATTACATCTCAGTTCGTAGCTCAACATAGCATACCCATTAGTCCCATGTCTCGCCATATGCTAGTTAGTTCACCAGGGGGGGAATTGAAAGCATCATATAAGTGTGACAATGTCAGTCTCAAGATTCTGGGCAGAGATTTCCGGGCTAATCTTATAATACTGGAATCAAGAGGGATTGATGTGATCGGGAATGGGATGGTTGACCGCGTGTGATGCGGTGATTCGGTGTGCTAAGAGGTCGTTCTTCTCACTAGTCCAGGGAAAGGATCGAGTTTGCGGATCCACCACCATCAATAACCCGGTAGTGAATCAGCTCAATGGAACGGCCTTAGAAGACATAAGAGTAGTGTCGACTACCACGATGTGTTTCACGAGGAGTTACCGGTATGCCCCACGGCCAAGGGCGTTGAGTTCGTTATTGATCTATTGCTGTGCGCTCCTATCTCTAAACATCCATATAGAATGTCTAGTGATCAGTTACAAGAGCTTAAAGCACAGATTAAAGAGTTAATGGGTAAAGGGTTCATACGTGCTAGTTCATCACCTTGGGGAGCACCTTATCTTTGTGGGAAAGAAGGATGGTACATGGAGGATGTGTGTTGATTATGGTCTCTTAATGATGTTACTATCAAGAACAAGTATCCTCACGCCGCATTGAGGACTTGTTTGATCGGATGAGGAGGAGCCAAGGTGTTCTCTAAGATTGACCTACGATCCGGTTATCACCAGATGAAGATCGAGACCTTATATTCCTAAGACAGCGTTTCACCACGAGGTATGGACTTTATGAGTATACGGTTATGTCCTTTGGGTTGACCAATGCACCGCCTACTTCATGTATCGATGAACAAGATCTTTATGGAGTATCTAGACAAGTTTGTTGTGGTGTTTATTGATGATATCTTGATCTACTCCAAGAATGAAGAAGAGCATGAGGAGCATTTGAGGCTTGTGTTGTTGTCGAGAGAGCATGAGTTGTATGCAAAGTTCAAAGCAAGTGTGAGTTACGGCTTAAGGAAGTGGCTTTCGGGTCATATCATCACCAACGGAGGGATTGCGGTAGATCCAAGCAAGGTCAGTGATGTGTTAAAATGGGAACCTCCTCGCACTGCGGTGTCGAGATCGGAGTTTTCGGGACTCGGCTGGTTACTATCGTCGATTCATCGAAGGGTTCTCCAAGATAGTAAAGCCTCTCACCTCACCGCTAGAGAAGGACGAGAGTTCAAGTGGACCAATGCATGTCGGGGCTAGTTTTGAAGAGTTGAAGAAGCGGTTGACCACAGCACCAATCCTAGTGATGCCAGATCTGCAGAAGAGCTTTGATATCTATTGTGATGCATCTCGACAGGGTCTGGGTTGTGTGCTTATGCAGGAAGGTCACGTTATAGCCTACGCATCTCGAGTTGAGGAAGCATGAGCTGAACTATCCTACCACGATCTTGAGTTAGCGGCGATGGTTCACGATTGAAGATTTGGAGGCACTATGTTATGGGAACTAAGTGCCAGATCTACACCGATCACAAGAGCTTGAAGTACATCTTCACTCAGAAGGATCTCAATCGAGACAATAGTTGGCTAGAGTTGATCAAGGACTATGATCCGGAAATTCACTACCACCGGTAAAAGCGAATTTGGTCGCCGATGCCTTGAGTCGGAAGGGTCATGCTAACATGGCTATGGTTTTCCGGCTTCTGATGAGTTGGTAAAAGAGTTTGAGAGACTCAGGAGATCGTATACACAGAGGAGTGACTTTGGAAGTGCGTCTATACTCGAGCGGGAGATACGTAAAAGGGCAGCTAGAAGATGTTGGGATCCAGAGAATAAAGGAAAGTATGAAATGAGGAGAAGCCCCAGATTTCACAGAGGATGATCGGGAACTATATGGTTTAAAACCGGATATGTGTGCGAAACGGAGATCTCGGAGAGACTATCTTGAGAGAAGCTCACGATTCCGCCTACTCTATCCATCCAGCACCAAGATGTACCGTGATCTCAAGCAGAGGTATTGGTGGTACGGTATGAAGAGGGATGTACGCACACGTGGCTTTGTGCGACACTTGCCATCGGGTTAAGGCTGAACACCGTGAGGCCACCGGTGGATTGCTTCAACCTTTGAAGGTACCGAGTGGAAGTGGAAGAAGATTGGTATGGATTTCATTGTGGGTTTACCTCGAACCCGGATGGTTATGATTCGATATGGGTCATTGTGGATCGCTTAACCAAGGTTGCTCATTTCATTCGGTAAAGACCACTTATCTGAGGAGCTAAGTTGGCGAGTTGTACATGTCGAGTTGTGTGTTTGCTGGTGGTGTGCCAAAGAAGATAGTGTCGATGAGGTACCCGCTCACATCTCGCTCGGGAGAAACTACACGAGTCTATGGATACAAAGTTGAACTTCACCACCTATCACCCATGCATGATGGATGATGCAGAGAGGACCAATCAGATCCTAGAGGACATGCCGAGAGCATGTGCGCTTAAGCATGGTGGTAGTTGGGATAAGAGCTTGCCGACGTTGAGTTCTCTTATAACAACAGCTACTGTGCTAGTCTCAAGATGGCACCATTTGAGGCTTTGTATGGGAGAAAGTGTAGAACTCCGCTTGTAATCGAGTGAGACAAAGGAAAGGCGCTTGTTTGGGGCTGATATCATTAGAGAGGCGTAAAAGCAAGTTCAAAGTTATCGAGAGAAAACTTGAGGATCGCCGCCTAGACAAAAGAGTTATGCAGACGGGAAAAGGAGAGACGAGTCTTTCGTGAGGGAGACTATGTGTATCTAAAGGTATCACCAATCGAGGTTTGCGCGATTCAAGGTCAAAGGGAAGTTGTCACCTCGATTTATTGGACCTTTCAAGATCCTAGAGAGAGTGGAGAAGTAGCTTACTGTGTTGGAGTTGCCAAATCCGCTTAGCAGATGTACATGATGTGTTCCACATCTCTCGCTTGAAAAGGGTTTCAATCCTCATGACAAGGAGCCGTTACCTATGGATGAGCTAAACATTAAGGAGGATCTCACCATTGTTGAACACCCTATTCGGATTTTGGATACTATGACACGAGTCACTAGGAATAGTGTGATTAAGATGTGCAAAGTACAAAGGAGTAACCACGCAGAGGATGAGGCCACATGGGAAAGAGAGGATGAATTGAAAGCAGTTTTGCATCTTTTCGCTTATCTATCCGAATCTCGAGGACTAGATTCTTCTTAAGGGGTAGGATTTGTAACACCCTAATTTTACAAATTTGAGTTTTGAATAAAATTTGTTAGAAACCTTTATTTATGCTCCTATGATCATAGGGTTGCATTTAATTTCTTTTAGGCATTTAAGATTTTCTAAAATAAAATAAATGAACTATAGGAATTTATTGTTGCATTCATGCCGACGCATTGCTTTTGGTTGTTTGAATTCAAATTCAGTTTGAATTCAACGCCCGCCCACCGCTTCCTCTCCCCTCAGTCACGATGTGTGACCCACTGCATCATCCCTCCGCCGTCCTCGCCACCCGGACGAGCTCGAGTCCCGACCCGACCGCTGCCCCGCCCGCCCACGCCTTGGCCTGCACGCCAAGGCCGAGCCTCGCCTATTTAAGGCCGCCACCTCGGCCGCTAGCCAAAACCCTAGCCGCCGCTTCGCCGAGCCAGCCGCCGAAACCCTAGAACGCCGCCACGTTTTTCCGCTGGCTGCCGCCCGCCGCCGAAGCTGCCCCGAGTCGCGCAAGGAGGTGAGAAGCTCCTGCCGCTTGTTGTCGCCCCTGCATCGAGTCGCCGAGAGGGCTCGCCGGAGCGCCGCACCGCCACGCTGCCCGCCGCCCGCTGCCTCCGCCGCCCACGCCTAGGTTGTTGCTGACCGCGCCGCGCTTCATCCCGTGACTCGCCCCAGCCGATACTAGCTCGATCCGCGAGCACGCGGCGCTGCCGCCCACCGCCGCCGCGGCGCCTGGCGTTCGCACTGCCACGATCAAGATCCGGATCTCGATTGTTTGACCGTCAACGCCAAGCGCCGCCACGGCCGTTGGATCTAGATCCAACGGATCGGATTAGATCCACGGGTCAATACCGGCCAAACCCGCATGACCCTCGCTTTTTGCGAAAACCCCGAGCTTTTCCTTTCACAAAATACCCTTCCGCAGAGCGAGTTTCCTAGCTTAGGTCCTTTTGTTATGTTTAGGCCTAACCTTTAGTTTTCTTTAGTGATTAGTCCTGTACCTTCGTTAGTGCATATCTTGGTCGCTTTTAGTCTGCTTTTAGCGTTCTTTATGTCCACGCGATCGCCTCAAGCGTAGATTAGTTTTATGCCTCTGCTTTTATTCTGTTAGTACTGTTTGATGATTGTTTCTCATTTATTCTTGTTGTATGCTTGTATGTGAATGTTGTGGAGCGAGAGAGTGAAGCGCTCAAGGCTTTGAAGATCAAGACGCCAGAGTTTGAGCAGCAGAGTCTTGTTGAAGGCAAGTCTCCCTTGATGCATACCCACTTGTCCTACATAACATGCATTTAAATTCATTGTATTTACTTTTTCCCGCTTGCATTAACTTGACGGAACCTATTAAGGATCATGCCTAGTCTTCGCTACCCTTACCTTGTAACCCAAGTTAATTAAATTAATATTGATGGTAGCTATGGCTTAGCATGCTTAATCGATGGTATTAATCAAACTTGGATACCTTTACATTCTATGTTCCTTTATGTTACTTTACTTTGCAAGACCACTTTGTTATGTTAATCGAACATGGAGAACCACCCAGAAAACAAAGACAACCACAAGAACTAACGGGCAATGGTCTTGGCTTAGTAATTAGGAACTTTAGCTTGGGGTGATCTTACCGATAAGGACAAGGGATCTGCAGATGCTGGGTATGGACTCGCTCTAGCAGGGGTTGGGTGAGTTCTTTCTATGGTGGGGTATTGACCGCTAGGGGACTTTATACCTTGCTAATCGATCCTGACCTTGTGGGTCATAACTTGTTGAGGAACCTTTGTAAAGGCCATGTAGCGCCCCTATGCAACCACACCCAGAGTGTGGTATGGTGCCTGCAAACACCGCATGGTTGGGTTCAAAGTTCTTCTGAGCTTTTACGCTTGTGGTGAAAGTGTACAACCTCCGCAGAGTGTAAACTAATCGATTAGCCGTGCTCACTCAAGAGTGGCCCGACCTCACATGACTAAGTTATGGAACTTAAATGTTAAATCGTTGTTCTATCTTTATTTATGATGCTTATGTTTTATTAATTGTGGTTGGTATAAACTTACACTTTAGTAAATATGTCGCTAATAAAACTTGACCAACTAAAATGCTAAACTGCTTGAACCCTAGCCAAACACCATATGGCCATGCATGTTATGTTGTTTTCCCTTTGAGTACGCACGTGCTCACGCTTGTCTATTTTCTTGTATCTACAATACCGGATTGCTGCTCGACCGGGAGAGATTTGAAGATCACCCTGTGACTTCTGTGAGTTCTAGGTGTGTGTCTTCAGTCACCGCTCGTGGAGACATCTCTATCCGTCATGCGAGAACTCGTTATTTATATTCGATTAAGACTTTGGTCATGTAATAACTCTTTATTCGTGTGGCAATCGATTTTGGTATTCACAATGTCATTGCGGTGTGTAACTTGATCCCGGCGCACACGTGATCTATGCATTCGGTTTTGCCTTTAAACGGGTGTGACACCTGGCGCCCGTGGCTCCACCCGTGACGATTGGGTACAAATTGCAACAAGGATAATAGCTAATTGCAATTAATGGGTTACAATTTCTACTTACTAATATAGTTTTAAAATAGAACAATTGTAATTAATCGGTTCCTCCAAATTACAACAAAGGATAATAGCCAATTGCAACTACGCTGATAACCCAATTATCAAATACACTAAGAAGTCGGTAAAAATCTAACTGCAGCTCCGGGAGGAACAGATTATCGGAAAAACTCGAGATGCAATCAGAGGTAAACAAAGGTACCGTGATCGAGTCCCCATACGATTGAGCCACACAGTGTAAAGGTACGCATCGAGTCCCCATACGATTGAGCCACACAGGTATTGGTAGGTGTGTGATGAGATGGAAACTTACATCGAGATGGTTCAGCTCGCGAATCAACTAAACGACGGGATCACCTCAAAAAGTTGCACGGTGGGGCGCTTGATACTAGGAAATCCACACGACACTCGAACCCTAGATCAAAAAATTCCACATGAAAAAAATAAAACTATACATCAGGCACGGAAAGGTGCAGATTGCGCGGGGGAAGAATTGTGGACAAGTTGAAGAAGACATACCTTGGGAATCTCTCAACATGAAACGCAGCGACGCTCTAGTCCTGGTTGCTCACAATGACCAAACTGGCGCGAGGAGCGAGGAAATCCCGACGTGTGTGCCGCATGGAATCCCTGCGGGGAACGCCGAATCGGGATGGGGGAGGGGAGCGCACGGAATCTCAGCGGCGCGAAATCACGACGGCGAAGCGACTAGGTGGATCTACCGAGGGAGCGCGAGAGGAAGTGAAGGTGGATTTGTTGGGAGCGGTATCACTCGGGAGCGTGCGGGATGGTGGGCGACTTGGGACAAGGAAGACGAGTGCGGGTTTTGCCTGGGTGCGGGCGGTCGTGCGGTTCGCTCGGACAAGAGACGCGTCGGTTGACCTGGGTGCATTCTCAGCGAATGCACCCAGGTGTATAATATACCTACAGTATATATATATATATATCTCGAAAATAATTGGGTGCTACGGTGGGTAGCAATGCATACCCGCATCTCCGTCCGATCGAGCTAAACTGTTTCGATGATTAAACCCTTAATCTCCTATATCTGTACCGGCTGCAGTCAAATCTGCAGAAGCCTATCGGAGCTCTGCAGTCTGCACGCTGCTCTGATTTTTTTTATACATGCAGGTAGGACCCATGCACTGATATAATAAACGAGCAATAACCTACATGCAGGTAGGACCCATGCAGGTGCCCGAATCAGCTCCCTACCCTGCCAGCAGCATCTCTGAAAGCAAGCTCAACTGCTCCTTAGTTGAGTTAGTTCCAAGCAGCCGGCAACCTCACTCCGATCCGCTACGAAATGCGTATTTATAGGTCAAAATCGACTTCACTCTACCAAAAATAATATGATCAAGGCTCATTCGCATAGCAAAGGAAGAGATCAGCTGGGTGGGGTCTGGTTTTTTTTATAGCTCGATGCACACCAACTGTTGGGCGGGAAAAATATCTGACCGCAAAAATTTTGTCATAGTGGCGGCAATCGAAAATTTTGTGAGACTGTTCAACTTTTTCGATGAGCACCCTGCATCCCAACTTGGCCCCTGTCCACATCATATTTTTCTTCTTTGACCGACGCGGCCACTGTTTAGTTCACGGAATGAAACTTGCGTAAAATCTTTTCTACAAAGTTTTTTCTTAAGGTTTTTCCTCAAAATTTTGTACATAATCTTTCCACAAAGTTTTTGAAAAATATTTTTGTCATCTCAAACATTTGTTTAAAAAATTTGCGTTCGAATTTTGTTCCTGAATTTTCTTATAACTTTTTGTTTCAAAAAAATCAATAAAAAGGTTTTTCAGGTTTTTATTTCCTGACATTTTTCTCTGTTTTTCCCACGCAAAATTTGAACCACTTTGTTAAAAACTAATGTGCACGAGTGGTCACCCATCACATGTCTTCAGTTGCGTCAGTAACCTACAAACATCTCGACGCCTGAATTCTAATCGCCATTTAAGCCATTTCAATTCAAACCTCACAAACATATACAGGTATTCCATATTCCAAAATAAAGTTGAGATGTTAAATACAAATTGTTCTAAAATTTTTTTGAGCTCGCAGCAGGGAGGACAACTTGCACGCAACGTAAAGCTCGTTTGACCGCGATCAAATACAGCCCATTTTTCATTTCGTACATCGTCAGCCCAATTTTTTTTTCAGAAGGACCGAGTTGTCAAGCAGCAAGTGCAGCTGAGCCATGCACGCACGTACTCCCTCTGCACGATGGATGACCGACACTGTTTTTGCTGATCTATCAATCTTTCGCAGATGCAGTCATTTGACGCAATGGGTACTGACCCTACCACCTGCGTTAGACCGGGGAAAATCATTTTCCATCCCAGCGCATTGAGATGGAGTTTAGCTGCGCGGGAAAATCAGCACTGAATTCAGTACACCCTTAAAAAACATTGACGATAATTAGATTTGTTAAACCAAAATATGCCAAACCAAAACCTTGTGGTGCAACGAAATGGTGCAAGCCGACAGGAGAATGTAGCTATATTGTGTTAGTGTCAGATATCTACTGCAGATGCCAGAAATTGGTTTTTCTTAACACGCCACACAGTGACAATCTATCGAAGGAACCCACGGTGGATCCTCCATGCGCATGGCTACATCTTCGTCCGTTCCAGCTTTGGATTTTTTTTTGTTTAACACGCTAATCTCTGCAAACAGCATAGTGGTTTTTGACACCGCCAGATGCTTGTTGTCAGGCAGCGATTAAAGCGGGTGGCGCGGGACCAGTGCATCACTCTTCGTTCCGTAGAAAGCAGTAGCACAACTTGCAAATCAACCGATAAATCGAGACCAGTGCTGGAAACGCCACCAGGACCTTAAAAAATAAGAGCTTACGATTAACCTCCAGTTTTTACAAAGGATCAATTTTTTGAAATTAATACAAGAGATCAGTCAACCGAACGACAAAGCTGCAGATAACAGTCCGGTCCACCGGAAACAAGCTGGTGCACCAAGTAGGTGTCTGGTGTTGCTCACCATTTCTTCCATCGCAAATTCGCAACGGCGAACGTACACCGGGCCGGTGTTGGGTGACAGGATAGGCCATGCCTGGCAAATGTCAGATGCATACTGAAACGTGCAGAGCTTAAACGTCTCAACACAGTCAGCCATACCCTGTGAATGCCAGTAGTTTTTCCTGTAGCGTGCAGAGGTTAAACCACGCCCAGCACCGCGACACAGTACCTGGATGAACGGTGGATCGCCCATGCGCTCCTACCCACCTGACACCATATATCCACTCATATATATATATATATATATATATATATATATACCAAGTGGTGGTGTCGTTCACCCCCTTAATCCGTTGCACCTCGCGGCGCCCGCTTCCCGCGTCCGCCTCCCTCGGTCTCGCGCCCGCCGTGCCTCCGTCCCCTCCGCCATCCGCCCTCATCGCGCATGCCGGCGTCTCCGCCCCACCTCCACCCACGCCTTTTTCCTTTCCGCCTCCGCATCTCGTCCCGTCCCTCCTCCATCCGCCGCGCGCAGTCTCGGGCGCGCGCCTCCGGCGTCCGCGTACGTCGCCGCTCCTTGCAACGTCCGCTCGACCCCCGCGTCGGCCCCCACATCCCCACGCTTCTCGTTGACGGGATCCATCTGCCACCGCCACCTCCAACCGCATCCCACCGGCGTTCGTGGACTCCGCCGTCACCCGATCCCATCCGCTGGCGCCCAAAGACGACGACGACGCCGGTGCATGTCGACACCGCCGCCGCCATCATCGCCCAATCTCATCCGCTGCACCTGCGACCACGCCGCCACCACCTCCGATTACAGCCCACCGCCGTCCATGGATTCCGTCGTTGCCCAATCCCAATCTCAACAGAGTGAAGACGCTGCTGCCGTGGAAGCCGTGTTCGTGAAAAGGTAGGGCCTCCTTCATACAGAAGTCCTAACCTCCAAAATCTCACGTCCTCCCTCTTTTTCATCTCTCTTCCCACAGGTGGTATTTCGAGCAGCCGTCGACGGTTCATGGGCGGAGAGGATTTGGGGAATTTTTCCATCCGTCCGATGGAAGAGTTACTGAGAAGGGTTGCGTCTGCAGTGACTTGTGGAGGCGTGTGTCATCGTGTGTAAGCTCTCATCCTGCTTTGTTTCTCTCGTTCGAATTCCATTTTCCAAGATATTTTTCCATCCGTCCGATGGGAAGAGTTCTGAGAAGGGTTGCGTCTGCAGGTGACTTGTGGAGGCGTGTGTCATCAGGTGTGTAAGCTCTCATCCCTGTTTGTTTCTCTGTTCGGGAATTCCATTTTCCGCAAGATATTTGAAGCTTTGTCACTGTTTGCATGATGCTTAGCCGATTATATGCAAGATTACCAATGCTTTTACAGTAAAAAAAGGTTCAATGAGGATGCAATTACTTCTTGTGGTGGTGCTGTGTAATTGTATCAGCAACTATTATCGTGTGTAGTACATCTCTCAAATATAGCTCATTCCCCGTCTATTTAATCTATTTGATAGCTGATGTTTCTGACACTTATTTGGTCCAGAAACTAAATTTTTTACCATTTAAATTAACCTCTTTAAGACATGAATGATTGATTTGACGAATCCGGTATCTCTACCATTAAAATAACCTCTTTCTTTGAAATACAATTGTTTCTGCACCTGGTCTAATTACAGACAGGATGGAACATGCGCTAGAATCCTTAAAATGAAAAGATTAATATATAGTTGTGTTTGATTGCTAATAAGGTTCTTTATTTTGCAGGTGGTTAAACTATTCTGGGTAGCTCGGTACTGCCACAATAATTAACGTTGTGTGTTCTGGTGAGTTTTTTAGTAACAAGGGAGAATAAGTGGCTTTATTGGAACACCAATTGACTTCTTCAGATTTATTTGACACCATGATTTTCCTCATGTGCAGGAGAAAACCAGATTATATCCTGGACTTCTCAAACTGAATCTCATGAGAGGCAGAAACATCCAATCAGTAATGGATTCACATTTGGAGGGGGAACTACTGAATAGAGGTGGCTACTACACTGGTGAACCTTGCGTCCCAATGTCTACAGTATGAGCTAAGAGATCAACCCGGTGTTACAATTTGGTTTCCATTCTGGTCTTCTGGAGCCTTCGCAGAAAAAATTAGAGGTAACCATTTTTAGGAATTCGGCATATCCAATTTCGAAATTCGGTGTCATTGGAGAATATATGACATACATGACCTTTGTTAGGAATTTGGGGTACATGTAGTTTGCTGGTTTCAAAAGCTGGAATTGAATTTCTCTTTGGTAGTGCCTAACATTATGTGATCGATGTCTCTTATTTTCTTCATGTGTTTTCCCATGCTACAAAGACTACAAAAGAGTGTCTGCTTTCTCTTTTTTTTTTGAGGTTACCTTTGCTGTCAGTTACTAATGGTGTCGTGACTGTTGTCCACTCCCTGCGTTAAACTTTGCAAATGGAGTCTCCAACATGATATGGTGAACACACTCTCTTCAAAGATCTAATCTTTCTTGATTGTGGAAAACGAAAAAGATGCATGATCTATTCCATTCTGTAAGTAGGTCGGCCTGTACTATAGCATTTTCTGTCCTTAATCTTATGGATCTTGTGTTGTCCTTTGGTTCTTTTTTTTCCTATATGGGGGTACAAAGATGCACTTTGGGCTTTATAAGAGTAAACTACAGTAAAAACAAGAAACGTGAAGCCCTTAATTTCATTGTAGATCTTAACAGAGCTTAACTGAAACTTATTGATTTGTAAAATTTCAAATTAACTTGAGTAGTCATATACATTTGGAGTAGATCGACTAATGCTTATGTAACTAAGTATGAAATTCACATTTTACCGTGTCAATGAATTTATGGTTTTGTTTTGGTTTCTGATCAATCAAAGGACTACTCTCCTTCACAGGGGCCTTTCTAATCCGCTTCAGTAAACAACGGGTGTCTGAAGATGTTGAAGGATGAGTGGCTTGTCTTCTTATGTATTGCAGAGGAGATGTATTGCCTTTCTCAATTTTTTTGATGTTGAGACATACGAATCTGGGGAATCTGTGATGGCATTGAGATGGTGCTTGTCGAGTAGTGCAAGATGGGCACAATATCGTGCAATACTTCCGCAAGAGAATGAAGGTAAATCACTAAATCTTAACGAAATCTCAAGCCTTTTAACTCATTGATCCTTCCTCCCAGCCTGACCAGAATTTGTTGATCAACTTATATTTAGTGAGAATATGAATTGCTGACAAAGGATAAAGCAATTAATGCCAATGAAATGAACAAACTTATGTGGCAAGTCCATGCAATTGCTGTGTTTTGTAAAATTGCTTTGTTTGGAAATACCAAACAAATCAAGTTATCTCTGCATATGCCTCCTTTTTCTGTTGGTTAATATTGGCGTCCTTATAACATTTTTCAGAAGGACAACTTTCCAATATTCAACTCATGGATGCTACTTCACTTCATAGAGTTTTTGATTCTGTTCAGTCTCACTCGAAAATATTGGATATCAGTAGGGTTGTTCCTATACAGATCATACACTAAAAAAATATTGCATATCAGTTTGTGTTAGGTGGTACTTTAGTTTTATCAGACTGATAAAAGCTCTATGGTGTAGTTCTACTTGCTGTAATATGGTGACCTTTTTTATTTTGCTATTTGTATCAGACAGAACACTAATAATGATTGTGACACATCGTAACAAAATTTTGACTGCTGTTGAAGCATAAAAAGAAAAATATATAGATTCAACTCTTTCTACATATGTGTATAATCTAGAGCTTGCTTAGGCTGAACATTGACATTATGATCTTCTCGAAATGAAGAATTAGTCAGGGACTAATAACACTATAGGTTATTCAGAAAAAAAACCTTGCATTAGCCATAATTAGTTTATCCTCTAGCACAAGGAAAAAATAGGCCCTAACTAAAGCATGCTATTCTTGTATCTTGTTTTCTTGCTCAAGTGATCCTTCAACAATGTCCAAATCATTGTTATGCCCCCTATATATCACTACCGATTGCTTATAGTGACATTGATTGATCTTTCCAAACTAACGGTTCAGTTATATCACCTAGCTGCAGCACAAGTAACAATTAAGGGAGGAGAGATTGCGATATAATTTCGAAAATTAAAATATGTATTTGCGATGGAAGAAATACTTCATTTAAGTGCATGGAAAGATACAATCATTTAGTATCCAATGCCCGTAGCAACGCACGGGCACTTAGCTAGTATATATATATATATATATATATATATATATATATATATATATTATATATATAGGCTAGCTATTCCATACCCGATCCTCGACGCCACGCCGATCGTGTGCCGACCCGACTCGAGCCCTTCTCTGCTCGGGTTTTCCTTTTTAGAATCTCTTTGCTCGGTTTCTGCCACACACACACGACGTGTTCAGTTTTTTCTTCCTCCGTGCGGTTCGCTGGCCCATTGGCCCATTTTTTTTCCTCTGCGTGTGCAGATGCATTTTTCGCGGTGACGTGGAGTTCTGTTTCTATTTTGATGGTGCGCACGGTGAATTCAACTACTAATGAGTACATTAAAATTGACCCTGATGTCACGCATACAGTTTTGGAATTGACTCAATGATGTGACGACTATTTAAGTACTGTGGACATGCATGAGCTCGTGAATTAAATTATTATTCTTTAGAACAAGTACCGTGAGACTAAGCATACATTGTTATTAGGATCACTAATTGAGGAAATGCTGAAAGAACAGTTTTTTAAAATGATTTTTTTAAAACGAAGGTGAAAGATAAGTTGCAGAAAGTGTCGGTATTTATGATTAGCCACCTAGTTTTTCACAAAAAAACATAAGGAAGCCCCTACTTAATTTTTTTATTATATAGATAGAAAAAAAACGTATGCAGAGATACATGACCCTTGGCCAAAAGACCGTATCAGACACTGTTCCTACTGAATAATAGTTTTTCCACTGTATTATTTTTTATGAAAAAAGCTAAACTTTTTGTCCAAAGTTAACACAGCACTACAGTTCACAACCTGACAAGAGACAGAAATCACCAAGAGAACATAGACAACAAGTTCAGAAAATGCCCTGACCCAAATACTAAGCTAAGGCAACATACAGATTTTACAACTCAAGGAATCAATTTAAGCTGTCACATGCTGTGCTCGCCATTATTTTCAGCCTTGGATTGGCAAGAGGTTTGCTCCTCCGAGATGAGCCAACAACAAGCTCCTCACTTTCCTGCAATTTTATTTCCAAATACACACTTGCCAGTAAGCTAGCATTGTGTTGGTTTCATGGTTGTAAACAACAAATGTGAATGAAAAAATAGTCAACGTGTAAAATACAACAATGACGAAAGTGATATATTTTCAATTGGGATGCACATACTTAGAAATAGCATCACAACTTGCTACATGCATCACAAGTTCATACATGGATCATTTCAGTGTTGCATGGTACATATTAACATGGAACAATATGTTTCTGAAATAGTTTTGTGATGGATCAGTTTCTAAAGAGACAAACACGATTGTAGAAACATGACCTTTGGTTTTGCCATTTGTTTAAATAAACTTGGAAGAAAAATGCTGAAAGCTCGGAAACATGAATCAAAGCACCAAAACTATAATGCATCCCGCTCAACAAAGACCGGAGGCAGAATTGTTAATCAAAGTACTGTAGTACTATCTTCCAATGTTCCATTCAGTCCGCTCATAAATTTTCCAAAAGGCACAATATTTGGTGAAAACATTAGGTGCAACTCATGAAACTACAGCCAGTACTAAATCTAGGTCAAATCTGGTTGAATTTTAGAATGTGCCATTTGAGACATGCAGTTATGTGTTGTTGAGGTGAAAATCTATACCCATGTTCTAGTATCTAATATGCACAATACAAAAAATTTGGGTTTTTCATTCATCGATTAAATTAAGAACAGGAAGGAATGAATTTGTAAAGAAAAGATTATATCAAACAACATTTCGATTGATATAGCAACATTTGGGATCAAAGCACAAGAAAGCTAATTCATCAATCAGGAATCACAAGGCACAAAAGGAAGAAGAACAAGATACCTCTGTGTTGCCTGATCCCTCAATGTCGCATCTTCATTATTTGCTTGGTTTCAAGTTTCAACCACTGCACGCTCAGAACACATTTTTGTTTTTAGTCAATGGAAAGGTGGAACTTGGTGCTTTAGCATAAATTGTAACATATAGGACTTGTCTTATGGCATGGTTCACATGGATATAGTTTCACGGATGGGTGTTGTGGAACAAAAAGAGCATCCCACAACTAAGAAAACTAAATACAGTACCAACAAAAGAAACTTCAGCTATCTCTTGTGGATGCAGGTTGGCATCAATTCTGTTACAAATAAAATTCAACTAATTAATGAGCTAATTATATTCAGTATTATTGAAAGGAATAAGAAAAATTGAAGATACAGATATACTCAATATTATATGTAAAATAACACGGTATATGCAGGTTTCTGCTCATGAGACGGGCAAAGCTAGTGGCAACTGATCCACTAGATGCATGTACGCATTTATCATCAAATTGATCATTCCTTCTCTGTAGTGCTGATCTTTGAAAATAATTTAAGTTCAATTTCAAGGTATATATATGATTCAACGTTCAACTATACACATAATGTAATAGTGTACCAAAATTGGTAAATCCTAATCATCAGGTTCAGACTTTCAGTTGAACAGTTTCCCTCAAGAAAATTCAGTAGTAGAATAAAACATCAGTTGGCCAGTAACACAGCCATGTGCTATAGAGTATTTGGCTGGTCTTTGCCGCAAGAACAGCACCACGACACCCAGTTGTGCCATACATCCAATAATAATGCATAATCGACCATACAACGGGTCAACCATCCCACCCATCAGCTCCTGGTGACCTCACATGGCTCACACTGCATAAAAGGTGAGAGATAAACTAAAAGCAGAGGAACCAAATCGCTCAAACGTGTATGAAATGCAGAGAACAAAGAATGTGAGAGGGTAGTGAACAGGCGCCACTAGAAGTAATGAGAACAAAGGCATGCTTGTTTATCCTGTACATGAATAGCTATTTAGAAACACTGCACACCTTTCTTTTGCATTACACATATACATCTTTTCCATTATGTAGGACAGTAAAAAATACGGAGAATGCAAAAAGTGTTCTAAACTATACAAGTTAAACAAGGTAAAAACTTATTTCTAGTTAATATAATAGAACACACTGCCAGTATACTCTGAGTTACAGAACCCTGATTGAAGTGACCTTTTGCAAATACAATCTATCTGTTAATTGCATACTGCAGACACTTGCCGAACAAGACAAATCTAAGTTGTGGTTATGAGATCAAGAGATTCTTAAATGCATAAAATTGTTAGTGCAAAAAAACATGATCTTAATCAATTTTATGTCTGCATCCGTCAGTGTATTTTCTGATAAGCACTTCTAAGTTCTAATTCAGAGATCTAGGCATCCAGCAATCCTAATTGCAAAAATGCACGTGAGAAGAGCATATTAACCACCTCACCTGAATCCACAAAAAGAAGAACATCACATGAAAGTGAACTCCGGTTTAAGTACAGAAACATCCGATTCTTGCTCTCGTTGCTGACCTCTACCATAGAGAGACGAGAACTACGACCACCGTTTTGGGATGGTGCTAGCAAATCTGCGCCGCTAGCATCCTCAGCTCCCCGCTGCCTCTCACTACATCTTCAGGGAGACAAGATTCAGGGCCACATGCATCGAGGCAGCCGGTGGCCACGGTGCAGTCTGTCGTCGTGCACGCCGGCAAGGGAGGCAACTCGGCGGATAGAACCTCTGCACCCTAATCTCCATGGTGAACGGGTGGATTCGTTCATAGGCAGCAAGAAGAGGCTGCTGGTCAGCGAGTTTGCTTGAAAAAAATGAATCTGTAAGGTGGATTAAGGATGAACAGTATTGAGGATGAAAGCAGATGGGACTAACCTGGAGCTTCGTTCATGGAGGCCGATGAGGCGATGAGAGCGACGCCTTGGATGTAGAGGCTGACGCTTGGGGAAGCTTCTGCACGTCGCATGGAGGAGTGGAGACACCGCCGTGCCGAGTCGACCCAGGTCGCCGTTCCATCAGCGGATGACGCCGAGGCCGACGGCAAGGTGCCAAGGTGTGTAGCTCGCGCCGGCAACGGTGGTGACCTAGCATCTGCCGGCTATTGCGGCGACCAGCAGGAACCGGTGTCGGCGGGGCGCGAGGTCGCGAGGGACGGCGACGACGAAGCCGGCGGAGCTAGAACCGAACCGAATGAGGATAAGGACCCACGATCTGATTAAATGCGGGGGGAACCGGTTGGAGAGAAAAACCCACAAAACACGGGCCGACGAACGCCGGGCCACTAACGCTAGTGCGGGTTGGGTTGGCTCGGGTATTGAATACTATTCCATACCCAGGGTATAGTATATAAATACCCTATATATATATATATATACATATAAAAGGAGGTTTGGCATGATATGACATCGTGAGATTATGTGTGAGGTGCCTGAAAAAAGTTTCAGTAAGAGTCAAACCCCTGAGCAACCGAAATTAATTATTTTGTTCTGTCCCGGCGGCGAGATCGATCCGTTTGTCTATATTTTTACGGATAAAAACAGCCAAGAGCCAAAGACTCCATGATCCGAGCTTGTACGCGCGACCTATAGGCTATAGCTGACCTCGCGAGCTACGCTGTTAATGCGTGCAGCCACTGCGCCGCAGAATGCCAGAATCCACTGCTTCCATGGAACCGAGCTACTACAACCATGACAAAAGCTACTGCCACTACTACTACGACGGCTGGCACGACGACGACGTCGTCGTCTCCACCGCCTGTCCACCGTCTGCAGCACATGATGGAAGCAGCTGCAGCCTCAATGCAGCTTCTAGCTACTCCGAATCCTGTACGGCCGCCGCCGCCGCTTCCGAGCCCAACTCCTCCCATTATTCTCTCGCCCGCTGCAGCGCCGGTGGCCAGCTGCTGCTTCGTTTCGGCGGCGACGTCGACGAAGAATACTACCGTGTTGAAGAGGATGGGAATGGGATATGCATGGGTGCCGCTTCCATCTGCGCCACCACAACCTGCAGCGCTAGCAGCTGCTGGTCCAAGCAGACAACGAAGCACCACGAGGCAAGGTCGACGACGGCTACCAGAGCTGCTGCACACGGGCCGTCGTCGCCGGCGGCGGCCGCGATGCAACCCGGCGCCGGCAGCGGCGATGGCGAGCAGCAGCTGATCGGCGTGCGGAAGCGGCCGTGGGGCAAGTTTGCAGCCGAGATAAGGGACTCCACGCGCAACGGCGCCCGCGTCTGGATCGGCACCTTCGACACCCCCGAGGCCGCCGCGCTCGCCTACGACCACGCCGCCTTCGCCATGCGCGGCCGCGCCGCCGTGCTCAACTTCCCGGTGCAGCGGGTGCGGGAGTCGCTGCGCGAGTTGGGAATCAGCGGCGCCGCCGCCACTGGGGAATCCCCCGTCCTGGAGCTTAAGCGGCGCCACCGCATGCGCAAGCGCTCACTTAAGGGCAAGAAAGCGGCCGGCGTGGACGACGGCCGGCTGCAAGCGGCGGCGACAACAAGCCGTGGCAACCAGAATCAAAACCAGCCGCCGCAGCGTGCTGGAGCTCGAGGACTTGGGAGCTGACTATTTGGAAGAGCTGCTCACCTTATCGGATTATTCATGGCAACCTGCTCCATCTTCTCCGGTCATCAACTCGTGACGGCTCATCAGCTCGCTCCACGCCGCCGTACGTCCATGGCCATCTCTGTCCATGGCCATGAATCTACAGCTTGTGATAGCGTGTTCATCTCTGTCATGGCCATGAATCTATTGCACACATGCAGATTCATGAATCATGACACATAATAATATTCTTATCCAGCCATCATCATACAAAACTATATAGGAGGTCCCCATTAAGGAATTCTTGGAGATCTCAGCTAGCCACATTAGCAACCGGCCCCACCACTTAGTCCCACTTCGCCGCCTCGCCCCCACTTACCGGCACCACCACTCAGCCCTCAGCCCGTCCACGCGCCGCCTCCCCGCTTCTCCACTGCGCGCACCCCACCCGCCGTGGCGCCTCACCTCCACCGCCACCCCGCCTCCCCACTACCGCCCGCTCTCCCCACCGCCGCCGGGCCGGTCCATATAACTGCCCGCCCGTGCCTCCCCTCTCTTCCCGACGGCGGCGCATCGACCTCCATCTCCCAACCATGGCGGACTCAAGGCCAGGACGATGGTCACCCGGATCCGGGCGAGGAGCACGGCGGCGGATCCGGCATGACTTCCTCAGTGCGCAGCAGTCGCCGCCTCCTCGGATCCATCCGCTCATCTCCTCCGGCGACGGATCCAGCGAGGAGCACGACGGATACGGTGAGGAGCACGACAATGATCCGCACGGCTTCCTCCGGCGGCGGCGCAGTCAGCCACCCTCCCGCTGCCACTCCTTCCCGGCGAGGCTCCTAGCTGGCCTCCTTGCCCTTCCCCTACTCTGTGCCGCCGTCCATGGCGACGACTCCATGCGCGGTGAGGAGGCGGGTCCTAGCCGGATCTCCCTCCCCTGTAAGCCGTGGTGCGTGGCGACGGAGGGCCTCTTCAACCGCAGTGGGAGGGCCGCGATGGCGGCTTTCCGGCGTGGAGGGACGGCGGCGGGCCTCAGACGGTGATGGTGGATCACCTCCCTCCGACCTGCATTAGCAGAGCAAGCTGCAAGTCCGATTTGTGTGGCATAGTTTAATAAGCACATGCATTTCGTGGTCACTTCTTAATGATGTATGTCACCATTTTCTCAATTGGTCACTCATTGTATGCTTACCTATTGCATAGACCATTCTGAATTTTGCAAGCTCATATTGTTGATTTATCATGCTTATGACTTATCCTCTTCTACCAAGCTATATCACTTTTTGTCGCCGTAGCAAAACATTAGTTTCGTGATCAAGAAATATCGTCAATCAGGTAACATCCTCTGCTCTAACTTTATTAGCAATGTCATTTATTTGTAAAATAATGTTGTCTTCCAATCACTTTAATTTTCTACTTTTAAAGTGCATATAAAAATTTTGATTACAAATTCCCGCAGCAACGCGTGAGGTATCACCTAGTAATATATATATACTAGGTTCGCCCAACTACTTCACACATCCTTTCAGATCGATTCACTTCAATTTTTAATAAATTATTTTGGACTTCATTCATTGAGAACTTGTTACTTTTTTGTCACCTTTCCAATAATTAGATCCCACCCAATAATATTCCATTTAGTGTTCCAAGTAGAATACAAGACTGAAAATTAACACAAGGGCAAAATGTTTACAGCTTTCCAGGTGGCATGTATCACTACCGGAATCCGCCTCTTTGCCGAGAGCTTGTGTCTTTGCCGAGAGCCTCTCCTCATGCTCTCGACAAATAAGGCTTTGCCGAGAGCCCCACAAAAACTCTCGGCAAAGATGAAACACTCAGAAGAGACCTCTTTGCCGAGAGCCCTCAAAAACTCTCACCAAAGATGAAACACTCGCCAAAGAAGCCACTTTCGAGAGGCGAGCTGGCTCTCGACAAAGATTTATTTGCCGAGTGCATTTCTTCGGCTCACGGCAATTTTTTTTTTAAAAAAATACTTTCTTAGCTCCAAATATTTTCTATCCTCAACATACACATATACAAAACTTATGTTCAAATTTGACACAATTTTAGCTCTGTTTGCTATATTAAAAATTTTTACATCATTCTAGGTAATTTTTTCATATACGTCCGATATGAATTGCAAGTGCATAAAATCATAGAGTAAAGTTGGGTGAAAAAATGATATTCATGTTCATGAGACATCTCTAAGACCATGTACATGAAATGAAGCTAAATTTCTGGCATTTGGTTCTCTGATCATGATGAAGATCATGAGGTAGAAAAGTTTTAAAATTGTATAAAATTCAAATGAAGTTTGAAATCATGAAATTTGTCAAGTGCTCATGATATCATATGTGGAGGTTGTGGTAAAAAAATTGAGAATGTTTTGAACACTTGGACACGTACGCTGTTTAGAAACCGGAACATCTCACGAGAAGTTTCTAAGAATTTGAACTAATGTCACTAAGTTTGGAATCTTAGAGAAATTCAAATTTGAGTTTGACTAAAAAACTTTTCTATAAGTAATATACAACATAACTGGTGTCATGTTAAGTTTTGAAAAAAAGTTTGCATCTGTTTGCTATTTTTAATAATTAATTTTATGAAAATTGCCTTCATCAAGAGCCTGACTACTCTCGGCAAAGACGGCGACTTTGTCGAGAGCCTGACTCTCAGCAAAGAGGGCGATTTTGCCGAGAGCCGGGATGGAGTGCTCACAGCAAACATATTTCGGCCCACCATGGCCCACCTCCGGCTCACCTAGCGCGTCGGCCCACCCATCCTCCTGTCCACATATAATGCCTCCCTCGGCCACTAACCCTAGCCTCCGCCTCATGTCGCCGCACAACCACCTCCCTCCCCAGCCACCTCATCTTCCCTACCCCGCGCAGAGCACTCAACCGCCTCCTTCATCTCCTTCCATGCAGCCGCCCCGTCCTCCGCTGGCATAGTCGCGTCGGCCCCGTCCTCCCCCTTCGCTCACCCCTTACCTCGTGGTGAGGAGCAGCGGTGGGGCGAGGCGCGGTGGCGGCGGATCCGGCGTCCGCGCGCCTCACTCCCTCCTCCCTCGTCCAGCTACCACCGTCGCCCTCAGATCCGCTATCGAGGGATGAGCTCGAGGCCGGACGGCGGCGTATGATCTACGGCGGCCTGCAGCTCCTCCCTGTTGACGGTCCTTACAACAAGAATTTGACCGTCAAAACCTCGGGTTCGAGAGGAGTATATGACAAGTTTCATGCACATTTTTAGTACTAATAAAGTTCCACGAGTTGTGTTGTGAATTTCATAGGCAGGTACACATTTTGGGAGAATTTAACCACGGTCCGCCGGCCCCCGCCCTCGCGGGCACGACCGTCCAGTAGTACCCCTACTCCCTCGAGCACAACTTGGACGAGCGTGATTCACTGAAGAAACGCCGGTTTGATCAAAGGGTGGAGGCTAGGATCACTTGGATCAATGGGTCCACTTATCCGATCGCTCAACCGCCCAACCGTCATCCAGAGGCAATCCTAGGCATCCCTAAGACCGGTGCATCACACGGCATGGGGTAGGGCCGGCACGAATAGGGCCGGCCGCACCTATCAATCGGCGTCGGGCGAACCGACCCAAGGAGCCGACCTACAACCGCCTCAGAGCGTGTGATCGAGCGCCCAGGCAAGAGGCGGCACATCCTGGCCGGGTCAGGAGAGGTGCGGCCAGACTGGGGTTTTGCCTCTCGCCCACCCGACCTCCCTTGCCTATAAAAGGCACCTCCCACTCGCCGGAATGGACACACAACGCAGAGCATCTCCATTTCTCTCTTGTTCACTTAGAGTAGGGTTAGTGTAGCTTGGGAGTTAGAGTCGAGTCGAGCTAGTCACGGGGTTCCGGAGGAGTCTTCTTGAGGTTCCAGACTACTCTTGTATCCTTTCTTTGTTTAGACTCAAGTACAATTCAAGTTATCTTTCTATCTTACCTTCGAGTCAATTACATTCAGCTTTTACTTTGCTCTAGAAGGTTTATTCTTGGTTTAGACTAAAGTTAGTTTAATCTTGGTTAGCGTCTCTCTTGAACCCTATAGTGTTGTGGTCGCTCTTCGCTTGATCTTCATCGAGCACGCTTTGTGCTTAGTAGCGAGAGAGACCTTCCTTCATGATATCCGTGGAAAGGTTCTTTGGTTCGTTGAGTGCGGTGCTCAGAGCTTGCCTTAGTCTTAGATGGGTGTCCCGTTCAACGGAATAGTTGTGGTACCCTAAGGAGGTGACAGCCCGGACGGCTTTGTAGTCCACCACGTTAGTTCGGCCAGAGGATTCAAGACGCCGTCGCTTCTCCTTCTTATCCCACGAGAGCACGGCTTTGCATGCCCCTGTAGCACTAGAAGAGCTTGTCGAGTTTAGCTTGCCTTGGTTATACTTTGCCTTATGTTGACGGTGAATTTCCGTCAACCTAGCCATGAGTTTACCTTCGATGTTGACATGAATTTTATATCTTACCCATTGGTACTAACTGGATATAACAAGTTCTGCTCGCATGTTGGTTTTGGAGTTTGATGTTTAGGAATTTAGCGTTGAAAGCAAGACTTGGTAAAGTTCATCAAGCACCTAGTGACAAGACCTTGAAGCCCGGTACAAGTCAAGCAATGAAGTGAACATGACTCCAAGAAGCCCAAGGACCAACCCGTGAAGACGGAAAACTCCGAGGACCTGAACAGAAAATGCTGAATCTTGCGGGACAAGGAGCTTCATCTAAACCGCGGAGAAACTGACGTCAAGGGCCCACATGCAGAAGGGAGAAACTTCTAGAAGACACAGGAAGCATCACCGAGGAAGGCGGCCAAATGGGCGAGAATGGGCCCATCGGCCTCCGAGGCCCGGCCGACCCCATTTCGGGTCCATTCGTCGCCCCTTTGATCTAGCCGCCTCCGACTATTTATAGCCCCCTGGCCAAGAGCCACGCATCAACTCATTCGTCATTCGCCACCGAGGAGCAGAGAAGAGAAGGACACCATTCCGGAGAGGAGAGGGTCGAGCTAGTTGTCTAGGGTTTTAGCCGACGTGGAACCTTGCAAGGAAGACCACGTCGAGTTCCGAGCTAGGAGCAAGATCAAGGTAGGATCCCGGTGGTGATCTTGTCCATGTAACATTTACTATGTTGAATTATCAAGTTGCAATCCGATTTCTAGCGATCAAGTGCTTCTTCTACAACTTCGATTTCAATTGGCTTTTCTTACTTTAAGATCTATTCTAGATAGATCATAGAGGGTGGTGGTGGCTAGAGGTGCATGCCCGACCTTCCAAGAGATTTCGACTTGTCCATTGGACTCGCCTAGGCTAACCCGCAGAATAGGAGTGCGTTGTGACAGTGGCTCCAAAAGGTGGGCGTCTTCGAGTTGGAGGGAAGCCGTGATTTAAAGAGGCTTTTTATGAGATTCGACTTGGCTATTTCTTCTTTGCTTGGAACTTCAACAAGAGCTTGATCCAATCTCTAGATTGGTTTTACCTATCCTCTCTATCTCTTGCTACCTCGGTTTTCATTAGATTAGATTCGTTTCTTTTGATGTTCTCTAGATTAGATGCTAAAGCAACAACCTTTTGAAGATTAAAGTGTTTGTGGCTTTATTAGATTGATTCTTGCATCGCACATTTGTGCCACGGATTCGATACCTTGGGTTCACACTTGAGGGAAGAAGGGTCCCTTGGCTACGACGGAGGACTTGTCCGCTTGCAAGTCCAAACGGTTGGATACGCATATACACCGTCAACAAGCCCCTTTTTCGGCGCCGTTCTTGGGAACAAGTGATCAAGATTCGATCTTTTATTGCTTTTTGTGAATATTTTCAGTTTTCTTTTGGTTTTTCTTTTTGCATCTACTAACTTTTGATCATCCTCAAAAATCAATCTAATCTAGTTTGACTAACCCTAGTTTTCTTAGATTTGTTTTTATTTTTGTTTTTGTATATATTTTGTTTATTGCTAACCCTAACAGAAGATGGATGTCTACCTCTCCAACAAACCCGAAAATTTTGTGGATGATCCAGAAAAACTTTACAGGCTAAGGAGACGTGAAGCACAAGCTAAAAAGCTGGAATTTGCAGATCCAAAAGCGGAAGTCAAGGATCGTCGGAAAAGGAATCACCACCTCCAAGCCCGAGGAATCAACTTCCACCGCTACCGATGGGAGAACAACCGCAGATGAGCGCAAGATCGGGAGCTATGCACCGGATATCGTCGACCTACAAATCTTGAACCTCGCAAAGATCGGAAGGCCGTTCGAGATCAAGACCTCAACAATCCGCATGGTGCAACATTCACCCTTCACCTGTAAAGAGGATCCAAACCTTCACCTCCAAGCGTCGTTCAACTTTGTCAAACATTCAACATGGACGGGTGACTCAAGATCAAATGAGGGCAAGGCTCTTCTGTTTTTTACTCGGAAGGCTTTGCAATGGTTCTACTCTCAACCTGGAGACGGTGCAAAATTGGGACACCTTGATGAGAGCCTTCATGAAGGAATACTACTCACCGTAAGACTCAAAGCTATGCAATAAGATTGCTACCTTTGCTCAATATCCTACGGAGACTATATCGGAGGCATTCGAGCGTTTCAATGAGTACACTCGGGCGGTTCCACATCACAAGTTCCCGAAGGAAGATCTCGTTCAAAAGTTCTATCAAGGACTTACCATGGCGTCAAGGACAATCATCGATGCATCGGCGGGAGGATCCATCATCGAGCTTACACCGACCCAAGCTTTCACTCTATTCAAGAAGGTCGCGGACAATGACACATGGGCGTCATCCGACGCTTACTTCCGGTTCAACCCACGGGGAACGTCAAGGGAGTCTTGCAAGTGGAGAAAGAAGATCTACTCGAAGGCAAGATCGATTCGCTTATGCGAAGGTTGGAGAAGATGGAGATGGAGAAGAAAGAAGCTCAAGACTTGAAGGCTGCCGAAGCAAGGTCCACATGTGAAGAGTGCGGAGAATATGGCCATGTCCAGAAAGATTGCCCGGAGGAAGCCAAGATGCTTGATTACATGAGGAAGGGAGATTTGCCGAACTTCCGCTACGGGCAAGGTAGACCTCAATTCAATGCAAGCTCATCCATTCCGAATTCGGTTCCTCTTCGTATGCAATTGAAGGACTTCATGGTCGAACAGGCTAAGATCAACAAAGACACCGTCACCAAGTTCAAGGCCATAGATAAGGTGTTGGAGAACATCGATAGCAAGGTGACGGAGGTCGGAAGCTCCAACCATCAAGTGCTCAACATGATGAAGATGCTCGAGACACAAGTGGGACAACTTGCCGGGTGCCTATCCGCTAATGAAGGGAAGCTTCCAGGACAACCTCAAGGTCCCGAGACGGCGAAGGCCATTCAAACTCGTTCGGGGAAGGAGACCGAAGATCCGGAACATTCCTCGGAAGCAAGAAAGCCTAAACCATCTACCGAGGCGGAGGAATTTGCTAAGGAGAAGGTTACCGAGATCGTCACCGAAGAGCCTGAGTTTGAGATGCCGGGTGAAGACATGAAGATACCGCAACTTAAGCGACACTACTTCCGAGGTAAACTCGATAATCATTTTGAGAAGTTTGTGGAGGTTGTGCGTAAGTTAAGCATCAACATGCCGCTATTGGACGCCCTTCAAGTTCCTACATATTCTCGCTACTTCAAAGATATTCTTGCAAACAAGTATGAGATAGCAACACTCGGGGTAGATCATGTCAAGATGTTCGAGCAATGTAGCGCCGCTATTGCGAACGGACTAGAGAAGCAAGGAGACCCCGGATGCCCGACGATTCCATGTTCCGTTGGTTCATTCAAGTTTGAGAAGGCATTATGCGACCTTGGAGCAAGTGTGAGCATTATGCCAAGAGATGTGTTCGAGAAGCTACGCCATGGAGCTAGAGCCTCACGGACCATGTGCTTGGAGTTGGGTGACAACTCCATTCGCCACCCTTTGGGCATCGCTGTGAATGTGCCCGTGAAGGTCGGACACCACTTCATCCCCGTCGACTTCGTGGTGCTCGAGATGGGAGAAAGGGAGAAGCCACCGCTCATCCTTGGGAGGCCTTTCCTCAAGACCGTGGGAGCTACCATCGACGTCGGCAAGGGGGAGATCAAGTTCGACATCAACGGCGAGAGAAGTTCCTTCAAGTTTCGACCATGCTTCGAGGTATGCAATATGATCAAAGTTAAATATATTCCGCCTCATCGTCACGTTAGTAAGGAAGAGCCAAGGAAGAAGGAAGAGAGAAGAAGGAAGCGAAGGAAATCAAGGAAGTTGTTGCATCCGTCAAGATAAAGGAACAAAAGCCACCTGTGAAGACCAAAAAGATGACTAAGCCGGAGAATAAGCCCGCGCCCAAGATGGTGCGGAAGTGGGTACCCAAGATTGCAATGCCCGCAAAGAGCGTTGATCTGAAGTAATCAAGTGAAGAAGTCTAGCCATGGACTATAAACGGCGCTAAGCGGGAGGCAACCCGCTTCACGAGTCAAGAATAAGCTACGGAGGACAACCCGATCAAGGTTTTCAAGTCTTTCAAGTAAGTTAGTTTTGAAATTTGCTACGCAAGACATTCATAGACTTAAAGTGGTTGGATAATGTTTAGAGTTATAAATCTTGTTTGGATATTTTATTTGGATCATAAACCCTTTACATGAGCCATCCTATGAGTTATTTGCTTCTTTTCGAGAAACCAAAACCAAAAAAAAATTCAGAACCTACCTCAACCTTTCATCTTCTTCATGATGTTATGGTTGACTTGTTTTGCATGCTAAAAACACACGAGTAGAGCCACGCAATGTACCTAGATGTTATTTAAATTTCAGCGCATGGTAGGACACGCGTGAACCTAGAAATTCAATTTTTGGTTGGTTTAAAAATTCATATCCTTGGTTTCTCTAGAGTTAGAATTTTTCTAAGCCTCATTTAATTTTATTTCATTCAAAATCTCTCTCATTTAACCAAAATTAGAACCTAAACCTATGCCCCCATGATCAAGCCGGGAAAAGCTTGCTCTCAACTAATGGAAGCAAACGATACCGGTGCGACCAAAATAAAAGTAGCCGCAAAATATTTTCGACTCACATTTGTTTTTGATGCTTAAAAACTCCTCCAAATATATTTGAACTCATTGCAAGCTCTGAGTTTAATTTTATTTTTCGAAATTAGAGGAGTGCTCAGCATCAAAACATGCTTAGAGGGAGGCAATTTTAGTTAACTTAACCATGCATGCACCATGATGCATCACGGGATGCCCCTCCAACATCTTTCATCAAACCACATGCAAAGGACAAGCATGGGGGGGGCAGCCAAAGCTTTGTTTTGCAGGAATCTCACGGAGGCATGTGAGGTAAGGGAGCATGGAAGTGACTCAAAGCAAAACCATCAAGTGGAGGGATCAATCATGCAAGCAAAGGAGTGGACGAGAGCATTTGGGCGGTGCAAACCTGTGAAACACGCGGTCACAAAGCAACAAAGGAGCATGGAGTGCACTGGAGAAAGTTGAAGCCGGGAGGGGCAGCGAGGACCCCAGGCCGGTCGGCCCAGGCCGGCCGGCCCCCTTTTAAGCCTGGTGCTCCCCTTCGTCAGTAAGTCGCTCATCCAATTCCTTGTTCGTGTTCATGAGCTCTTAGTCCAGAACCACCATAGACTTAGCCTTCCACTTCGAGTTTTGTTTCGTCCAACAAAATCCATCCTAAATCCACTCAAAGTCCATACTCCAAATAATATTTGTGTGCCTTGTTAGGTTGAAAACCCGGATATATATTTGTGAGGGAGAGTGCAGCAACCATGTGGAAAAAACTACAAGTCTTTTCACCAAGAAGAAGGGATCATCGACGTCCAAGCCATCATCTACAACCTCTTCGAGGAGGCACTCGGTCTCCGAGTCTCCTCGGAGTATGGAGGAGGACACGGCACCGCCGAGGAGGAATGACACTCTTCTCCTCGGTGGCATGAGGGCCACACGAAGCTCATCTATGAGGTTCACCGAACCACAAGGACGTACGGAGGAGCCGCCCGTCCGACCTCGTCACTCGACACGATCATCCGCTCCACCTCCATATACTCCGCGGTACTCCAAGTATGGGTTTATCATCAAGACGGAGGAGGAGGAGGAGAAGCTCACTCGCCTTGAGAAGAGGCTTGTGGCAAACGTCGACTTCGACGACCAAGCTCTCCAAGTGTTGGGTTTTTATACGGATATTTACTACATGTTGGGACACCTAGGTTGGGTGCAATTCTCCAACGGAGTGTCGGCAAACACCCACAAGGAATTCGCCTTGGAAATTCTCATGACCATGGCGCCTATCCTTGATGAAGGAGTGCCGAGTCTCTCATTCCGTTTGGAGGGAGATGAACAAGTGGTTCCCTATGAGTATATTAGGGAGTTGCTTGGTTTCCAAAAGGAACCCGGAACAAGTAGATGCATGGAGGCACATTGGAAGGTTTTGGAGAATGATCGCGAGAAGCTAACCGCAAAGAAATAGTATCCGGAACCCCATCATCCAAGTGTTTCACTCATGGATGAGCAAGAGGATTTTGGGGAGAATGAAAGAGACCAAGATAACCGACATGGAGGTGAATTTTTTGATTGCCGGGCAGCCAATCGACCCCACTCACCTTATGATCAACCGGTGGTGTTGTGAAGCAACATCGTTCGGAGATATTGGTTCGGGGTGTTACCTCTCTATGTTGGCTATCTCTTTGAGACCGGGAATTCCAAGAAACCCGAAACATCTCCTAGTTGGGACTTCCCTAGGATTTGATTATATGAAGCAAGGCAAATACATAAGTAGAGATGAGAGAGGAGGCTTCAAAGTGGCCAAAGTAAATTTGCCCCTACCGGATGCAAGATTAAGGCTTTTTCTTGAGGGGAAAGAAGATTGGTTAGAGGAAGGACTTCTTGTGCGAGCGAAAAAGAACAAGAGAGGAAGGATTATAGAAGAAGGTTCTTCCGCAGCCCAAGGAGAAGGTGAGCCACAAAATTATGTGCCACCATTTGGAGGAATTCCTGCACCGCCGAGATACTACGGTGGTGTACCAATGCAAGCATGGGGGGAGTGGTGCAGCCATGCCCCCACCAAATTTTGCGGTACCCAACGTGGCCTTTGCGGAGCAATATGCACACCTCTCTCAACCACAACAAAGTGTGGCCATCATTGGAGGATATGCTGCAAGAAACATGCAAAATATTGCAGCCATCCAAACCAATGCGAACCAAATGGGTGAAGGCAATGCAAACATTGCCTTTGAGCTTGGACGCCTTCACTTAGCACCGCTGGAGCAATTCATAGGAGGAGCGGTGCAATCCTATTATGAGCAAGGGTACAACAATCAAAATTATCAATATCAACCACCGGCGGAAGATTAGAGAGAGGAGGAGCTTTAGTTTAATCTTTCCTTTTCCCTTTTCTTTAATTTTCAGCTTGTATGCGCCTATGTATACGTAGTGTTTTCAGTTTTTATTTAATTTTCAGCATGTGTGTTAGTATCTATTTTCATCATGAATAAAATCACCACCTTGTTTTTACCTTTGGCAAAGATACAAGGTTTGTGCCATGTTGATATATGATGATAGTTGCCGCTTTATTTATCTTTGTACTTGTTTTATGCATGATTAAGCTAATGCTCTCTTAAAATACAAATCTGAAATTATCTAAATGCTAGCTTAATCTTTTGCAGAGGTTATGATAAAAAAATAAAGACCCATAGTGTTTTATGTGCTCTCAAGTTTTGATGGATTAAAGATGATTTATTTTTGTTCTTAAAAGTAATGCTAACCTTGTCATAAATACCGCTTGCATGTTGCTCTACCTATCCAGAGCCATATATATATATTTGAGTGCAAAACTTAGTATACAAGGTTTATTTTGGGTGAGTTATTTCAGGCCTTGATTTCTCTGGCCCGAGACTAAGAAGCTGGTCATTCCATTTTTGCGTATCTATATTATTGCTAGCCTTTTTATCCGTGCATTGTGTATCCCCACATCGGAGATTTCATAAACCTCCGGATATCCATCCTTAAAACCAAAAATATCATCTTTTGTGTTTATCTCCTTGACCACAACCTATCATTGAGTATGGATCGTCAATTCGAGGAAAATCGCAAGATGGTGCCAAGATTGAAGATTTCAAGTATCTCTCTAAAGGAAAAATATTTCTAGTACCTACCTTATCTCTATCACCTCTTGCCCGAGGACGAGCAAACATCTAAGAATGGGGGAGGAGGTAGGTACAATGCAATTTAGAGTTCAAGGGGAGCAAATAAAAAAAAAGTGAAAGTGTATAAAGAAAAAAAAGAGAAAAAAGAAAGAGATATGTATGAGAAAAAATATGAGTATGTATAAAATAAAATAAAGTGAACTCCCCGGTTCTCTAAATGCATTTGGAATTTCAAAAGTTTCAAGATTTAAGATCCAAACTCATCTTTCCAACCATGTGCAATCTGATAACGAGGACTTCCTTTGTGCCTCGGGATCACTCTTTGCCATTTGCACATGTCCACCTATCTCAAAGCGTGTGTATTTTTCTCTCCCCTCCTTGATATAACATTTTTTCCAATGACCTTTTGAAGTCTCGGTAAGACCATGAGAAGCTTGTCTTGTTTTGACAATATCTCATTTATAATATCTTGGTAGGGCTAAACTTTCCCAAAAAGCTCCACATAAAGCTTACCATATATATGTATGTTATGAGAGGGAAAGGAGTAGAATAAATAGGCTTGAGAGACAAGATGAGATGAGAGTTCATGAGAAAGATGCAAGGTGGTTTAAATTTTTGAACTTGGTTTAGCTCTTTTTCATCTCATTCTTTATTTCAAAATTTCTGAGATCCATTTAAATTTTGGGAGCATGTTTAATACTTGTGGGAAGAGCTTAATTAATATCTACCCTCCGTAGGGATGAAGGCTAGTACTCTATGGAACTCTAACGAACTAAAATTTTTGAGAGCATTATGTTTTCTGTATGATCAAGTGTGGTTTGAGCAATGAAGGGCAACGCGCGATATCCATCGAAGGCTTACTCGAGGACAAGCAAGGTTTAAGCATGGGGAGATGTTGACGGTGAATTTCCGCCAACCTAGCCATGAGTTTACCTTCGGTGTTGACATGAATTTTATATCTTACCCATTGGTACTAACCCCCTGGATATAACAAGTTCATTCGTGCATGTTGGTTTTGGAGTTTGATGTTTATGCAGGAATTTAGCGTTGAAAGCAAGACTTCCGGGTAAAGTTCATCAAGCACCTCGTGACAAGACCTTGAAGCCCAGTACAAGTCAAGCAATGAAGTGAACATGACTCCAAGAAGCCCAAGGACCAACCCGTGAAGACGGAAAACTCCGAGGACCTGAACAGAAAATGCTGAATCTTGTGGGACAAGGAGCTTCATCTAAACCGCGGAGAAACTGACGTCAAGGGCCCACATGCAGAAGGGAGGAACTTCTAGAAGACACGGAAGCATCACCGAGGAAGACGGCCAAGAAATGGGCCGAATGGGGCCCAGTGGTCGGCCTGGCCCATTTCTAGGTCCATTCGTCGCCCCCTTTGACCTAGCCGCCTCTCGGACTATTTATAGCCCCCTGGCCAAGAGCCACGCATCAACTCATTCGGCCATTCGCCGAGGAGCAGAGAAGAGAGGGACACCATTCCGGAGAGGAGAGGGTCGAGCTAGTTGTCTAGGGTTTCCCTAGCCGACGTGGGAACCTTGCAAGGAAGACCACGGAGTTCCAGGAGCTAGGATCAAGATCAAGGTAGGATCCCGGTGGTGATCTTGTCCATGTAACATTTACTATGTTGAATTATCAAGTTGCAATCCGATTTCTAGCGATCAAGTGCTTCTTCTACAACTTCGATTTCAATTGGCTTTTCTTACTTTAAGATCTATTCTCGAGATAGATCATAGAGGGTGTTCTTGTAGCTGTGGTGGCTAGAGGTGCATGCCTGACCTTCCAAGAGATTTCGACTTGTCCATTGGACTCGCCCTAGGCTAACCCATACGAATAGGAGTGCGTTGTAATGACGGTGGCTCCAAAAGGTGGGTGTCTTCGGAGTTGGACGGGAAGCCGTGATTTAAAGAGGCTTTTTATGAGATTCGACTTGGCTATTTCTTCTTTGCTTAGAACTTCAACAAGAGCTTGATCCAATCTCTCTAGATTTGTTTTACCTATCCCTCTCTATCTCTTGCTACCTCCGGTTTTCATTAGATTAGATTCGTTTCTTTTGATGTTCTCTAGATTAGATGCTAAAGCAACAACCTTTCGAAGATTAAAGTGTTTGTGGCTTTATTAGATTGATTCTTGCATCGCACATTTGTTCCATGGATTCGATACCTTGGGTTCACACTTGAGGGAAGAAGGGTCCCTTGGCTACGACGGAGGACTTGTCCGCTTGCAAGTCCAAACGAAGTTGGATACGCATATACACCATCAACACCTTAGTTCTTTACCTAGAGTTGACAAGAATAGATAGATTGTGTTAGGATCCTTTCTCGTCTCGTTGTCCTCGACTCACTAGGTCCTCTCTAACCCTTTATCAAGATCTCCTTGTGTGTGTCAAGTTATCCCCCGAATATCTTTATTCGCTACCCCCGCTATAGCTCTTTACCGAGTCTGGTTGCTCTCCACTGTTTATTCGATCATCTTTGTCGTAGTACCTCCCTTGGGAAAATATAAATACGATAACCCGAATACCACCAGGTGAAGTGCTACAACGGTAACCTGTGCGCTTGCAGACGTTTCTGTGACGTGTGTTTTACCAAAGACGTTCCTAGCTCCATTACTAGGGGTATAAACCCGGTAGCGACGCTAGCGAGTGCCAACAAGCATTTCTGGTGACGTCGCCGTGAGTGCAAACCTAGTAGTGAGGCTAAGGAACGTCAACACTCCCCGGTGCGGCCTCGAGCTTCATCCCCGTCGCGACCTCGACTGCCTTCGCCGCTGCGACCTCGACCGCGAGCACAAGTTAACCAACCCATTTGGGTGCCCAAGGAAGTCATCACCAACATGAAGGGACCTCAAATGGTTTGGGTTCCAAAGGACACATGAAGGCCGTATTGAATGGGGACTTGGGAGGCTTGGCGCAAAGAAGATGTGAATATTCAATCCTAGAATCCAAGCTTGCAAGTTGGATATGTGTTGCCCAAGTTCCCGGGTTGAGGTAATGGAAACTAGAATTCATCTCATGTATATTTGTAGCTCCATTGCCTTGTCTAGGTTTGCACTTGTTTCTATGCCTAGTTGTTTACATATGGTAGGTTGCTTGTGTCATGTGCTAACCCATGAGCAACCTACATGGTTTGATTAGTGTGTAGGAAAGCTACACTTATTCTTTCATGATGCATGTTTTTCATATATATCTCTTTGCATCATGAGCAAGCTATAGGGTTAACGTCCCTTTTGTAGTCATAAACAATGTGCATACATTTGGTTGGTGATTCAAACACTAAATGCACACATTTAGGGGGAGCTCATCCTATGGTTTGTTTGTGGGACTAACATTGTTGCAATCTTATTTTGTGTAGTGCCTTGGTGACATGTTCCGGTGCGATGCTTCATTCTAAGAGAATGCTATTTCACTCTTAATGTGATCTAACATCTCTAAAAGAGTGAATATAGCAATATGAGCCTCTTGCTATTGAGTCATGTCCTTGGAGCTTATGTTTCTATATAAGTTCAAAGGCAATACACTCATATATACATTCCTAATCCTTGTGGTACCCCAAGTGTCTTCTTTGCAAGCCTCTTTCAAGTGGTGTCATCTTCAAGTGATATCGTTTCCAAGTGGCTCATCTCAACGTGGTGCTAACATGGTAGAGAGGAAGTTCCCCCGGAGGTATTCAATGCTCAAAATCTACAAATGGTAATGTTACAAGAGCTCTCTTGTCTTATCTCTTGCCTTTAAGCTACCTCCTTGCATGATATGCTCTAAGCTTCCTTGTCTTACAAGTGTTTGTAGTTGGGCACTTGATTTTCACACTATCTTTTTGTGCACACACTTAGGGGGTGCTTAGTTTATATCATGTGAGTCTCATGAGCTTGTGATCCACCTTAGTTATTCGCACATGTAGTATCTTCATTGATATCATACATATGGATCATGGTTCATGCGGCTTTCTCTCTAGGATTTAACATTTCTCTTGAGCTATGTTTGTTAGGACTTGCTATATTTCCTTTGGAGACCCTTTAGTTTTGGACACTTTTTGGAGATTTTATTCCAAAGGGGGAGAAATTGGAACCAAAGCAAGCTATGTGTGAACATAGGAAGAGAAGATTAAAAAGGGGAAAGTATGATCTAAGAGGAGGTTGGATGATGGTAAGCATCCAAGCAAGTGTAAGTGGTTCGATTTTGTCATTTTTTGCAAATTTATGCTTGCTTTGATTGTGCTGTCATAAATCACCAAAAAGGGGGAGATTGTAGCGAACATGGCCTCATACGCCATTTGTTCACGGTTGATTTTGGTGATTCATGACAACATGACCAATGGGACTAACCATATCATTGAGCAAGTCAAGTGGTGCTCTTGGGAGGGACTTGGTGACCGGGAAGCAATACTCTTGTGTGGAGTGCTTCAACAACATGGACTAGGGGTGGCTTAGTAACTACTGATACCACGAGATAAATCACATGTCAAGAGTTTTCTTCCTGTCATCCCTCCTTACATTTCGCATTACTCTCTTGCAATCCTTGCTTTCCTAGAGTAGAATCATGCTAGAATTGGCTATAGGTTGCAAATGTTTTGGGATGAGGGTTTCACACTAGATCAACCATAGATTGCACATCCAGATAGAAATGATTTAGTTTACTTTATGCCAAGTAGTGGAAGCCTTAGGTTAAGTTTTTAAGTTGCCTAATTCACCCCTCCCTCTTAAGCTACGAGCATCCGATTCCTTACACATGCTCATGTGAAGGAGGAAGTAACGATGACAGGCTCTGTTGGAGCTGCTCTAAGGCCATGTCGACCACTCAACACTCACCATGAGACACCATAATCCCGGTGGAGAGCAAGTGCAGATGACGTAGTCTCCGAGACGACGAGTGACCCGGCTTGCTCACGGCAGCGAGGCCTGCCGGCGACGGTGGCTTTTGGTGGATGAAGAAGGAGGAGGAGGTGTGGTTTGTGTAAAGTGGTTGGAACCGTGATTGCTAAACTCAGCACATCACGGGTTGCGTGTTTATATTGAGCCCAATGGCTTGGAGATTACAAGATCAGATTCGTTGCCCCTGGTTTGGCTGCATATGAATACATGCATGAGATACAAGAAAGAATCTATCTCTAAGTCTATCTATAACCAAACCAGGGTACAACAAACCAGGACTCTTTACACAAGATATAGGAAGGATTGAATTATTCTAACAGTTTGTGCGTGTTGGTGAATGGCGATGTATCTGGCGGCTGTGTTCATGTGTTCTACGAGAGCTCCTCCTATTCACCTGCAGCACGGAGGACAAATATACAGAGGGAGTCAGGTCAAGTGACGCCCGGCGTCTGGGAGGTGAACACCGCCGTTGTGCAGTTCGGCGTGATCCGAGATAAGAAGGAAGCCGTTGATTAGCTCGGCGCATGCGCGTAAAAATTTAAACGTGATTATCTTCCGTCTCTACGCAGCTCAAACGTGCTAAAATACCCTGAACACAGTGGCCCAACTAGAAAATGAAGGCTCCATTGTAGCACTCGACCTGGCCCTTGGCCCAGAAGCTTTCGATTCGTCGCAGTGCCTAGCACAGAAAAAAAATGTAAATAATTGCTTCCTATTTTTGATAGCATAGCTATGGCCTACGGATGAGCATGCAGCCATTGGCTCACTGCTAAACAAAATTCAGTTTGCTGCTTAAATGAACTAAACCATACTTGGCCATCTCCTCATTAGCAATTTGACATGCGTACATGTATTTGAGTTAGATTATTTCTTCTCCAATTTTCACTAGATCAACCTGAGAAAATATTGCATCAAAATAGATAAAGGAACCTCTTTTCCATATATGAGCATAAAAAAACCTCATCTTATAGCGTAATATAAACATTGTGTTTGCTTACATGCTTTCCTCTCATTTACATATACATTAACTCATGAACACCCATCAGGTTTTTATCTTTCTTTCCACTAGACTAATTATGCCACAGTTAAGAATCTTAGGATGGGTTGTTAGTTTGTTGGCAATTATTTCTACTCGAATAATTACCCTGGGAGCAGTGTGTACTTAAGTTGTTTTGCTGGCATGACGAAGATGCTATCAAGATAAAAGATGATAAATAAGATGTATAGGATTTGACGGTAATCAGATTTTGAGGCAACAAAATTAAAAGCACGCACCACCAATCTTTCTTTTCCCACAAGATATACATGTTGGAATATTGGTCCAACATGGCTGTGCACTTGAGCCATTGGGCTAGAGCTTATTGGGTCATTATTCTATATAGGAAAGTCAATGTGGTGTGGAGAGAATGCAAACTGAGGTTTAGTGCCGCCTTGCTATTCTATGAAAATGAGGACCAACATATAAGGGAGGCTCTTGTAGTACTCAAAGTGATTGAGTATGAATTAGAGAACAGCAGCGTATCACGTGACTTGTGACTTGCGATGATGCGCAATCGCGATGTGTGTATCGGTCTACGCCTCGGAGCGTCACATTGGCGGGAAGACTTACGCCACAACTCATCATTCTCATCTACTCCACTGCGCGTGCCGCCGCCCGAGCTACTGTCGTTCCTCCGTCTGCCATGCAGCAGATCGAGGGAGAGCGGTGTCTCGAACCAACACCGTGATCGATGAAGGCACGCGCGGTGCCGACGATCAGGTTTCTGGGAAGCGTACTTGCGACCGCTATCACTGCTTCCTCTACTCCGACATCTCCTACACTACGTCGACTTCATCTGCATCCTCACCAACGTCGTCATCTAGCCGTCTTCAATCTTGTGCGTGTTGCACCGTTAGTATAGCCTTTGCATTTCTCGCACATGCTATGATGGATCTATGGATCGGTTCTTTGTTTGTGTTCCTAGCATGTGTAGGGTTTGATGATCTTTCAATTGAATCGGTAGTACTAGCATATTTTATTTTTGTTGCTAGTAGTATCTCGCAAATCATTTTAATCTTAGACCATGTTAATTTTGTAACACTACATGAAGTTTTATGGTGACTGACAGATGCAACCAAGCAAGAAAGTTGTCCAAATTGTCAATGCGAAGTGTGGAAGCCTACTACGATCTTATCACTTTGGTAAAAACAAGAATTGCGAAGAAGAAGCACCATTGCCACCATTTGTACGTATATGCCGCATATATAGAAAACATAACTTTTATTACAAAATACAAAAAAAATATATATCCAAAGATAGTCAAGTGGGGTCTGGTTGCGAAGACTTTATTGTCAGAATCTAGTGGTGCAATCTAAATTTCATTTAGATGCTTGGTGGAAAATTTATAATTTTTTAAGTTTTAAATATTTTGCATGTGGATGATGTCAACAATTGTGTTTGTTCTTGCATGCACCAAAGTGGATTCTTCCTCAGCCTCTTCCACCTGGCGTGGTGGATTGCTTAGATTGACCAATTCCACCTCACATTTCTTTATTCATCCGTCACATCGAGTCACATCTTCTCTTGTAGCATGCAGTTCAATGCACTATTTTAGCACCCAATTTTCATCCAATTTGACAATCTAAACAACCCAATATGTCGTCGCTAGCCTATACACTCCATCCTTAACGCTAGCATTGGACTCTTGCTCCTGTAACCAATATGGAGTGCATACATTTTCTAAATACATTCTGAGAACCGTAACTAAACTATTTTCTTGTGGTAGGCAACATGTTTGAGTAAATGTTATTTGTAGTCAATGTGTTTAAGGGTAGATAGATGAGTGGAAAACAGATACATTACCAGGCGTACGCACAGATCAGTATACAAACTTTACTATTTTTATCATATTATAATCAATAATTTATTTTTATTATGTAAATTTGAAATGGTTGGTTTTGTAATCATATTTAATGCACTCTCAAATGATTATAAATTCATAACTATAAATAATACAATATAAAATAAATTAATAGTCAAAGTGTAATTTGAGAGGCTATAACACCCCATAAAATAAAGGGAAGTAGTATTACAAAGTCACACAAAGCAATCATTTGTGAAATTAGGGGAAAAGTGTTTTACAAGCACAAGCCGCAATGGCCCCGATGGGACCATACATGTATTATTTTAATTCGAAACAAACCTTGAAATATAAAAAAAAGTGCTCTGCACACGAGTGGAACCGATCGAACAAATTAAACGACGGGCGTTTGACTCTGAAACTGGCATCCTCCTGGTGCCTGGTCTGAGTCCCTAAGCAAAGAACGCCTTGAGGAAGTCGAGGACTTTATCAACATCTTCCAGCAAGACACCCCTCGCAGCTTCGAGCGCCCTGAACCGATCAGCCCAGGCAGCAAGGAGAGGGGTCTTGTCCGCGTTCATGACGCTGACGCCAATCATCTTCTCAAACACATTGAACCAAGCAAAATATCCGCCGAGCACAAGGTCCACTAACCCAGGGCTGTCGCCCCCAAAGTAGTCCTTCCCCTTGGAGCAATCCTGGAAGCCTCCTTCCAGTGCCTCCATCGCCGCCATGGCTTGTCTCGCACCGTCCATCTTCACCCCCATCTCTTGGGAAAACAACATGGTTCGCCACGCCAGCCCAACCTATACATTTTGAAACCAATTAAGCTGAGCTCCCAATTTAGTTTAATGCTGGTACATCGATCGATGCGGTAATAATGCAGTACTTCAGCCTGTTCGTTTGGCTAGTGGCTGGTACTAATTTGTTCCGAGAGAAAAGTACTGCTGGTTGGTTGCTGGTAGCTAGTTTGTTCTGAGTGAAAAGTATTGAGATGGCTGCGATTTAACAGGCTGTTTATGCGTACCTTGTCGTCAACATAAGCGGCCCAGAAGCGGGCCGTGGCGCGCTCGTAGGGGTCGGCAGGAAGAATCGGATGGCCGGCGCCGCCGAAAACCTCGTCGATGTACTGCACGATGACCTGCGACTCACAGATAGGCTTGCCGTTGTGGAGGAGCACAGGCACCTTCTTGTGAACCGGATTGGACCCGAGGAGGAGCTCGCTCTTATTCATGACGTCCTCCTCGACGTACTCATAGCTCAGGCCTTTGAGATTGAGCATGAGGCGCACCTTGATCACAAAGGGGCTAGTCCACAAGCCCAGCAGCTTCAGCTCGCCCTCTGCGGCCATTGGCGAACTCTTCCTCTGGACTCGATCTGGAGTACGGTGAGGTTATGATGAAGAAAAACAATGTATTTATTTGTTTGGTTTTGCTTCTGCAAATTTCAGATCGGCTACGTGGTTATATATAGAGTCGAGAGAGAGGTGAGATTGTATCGTGTTGCTACATCGGAAGCTTCGAAATAAAAAAGAAAATTAGATGTATTTGCCTTGTTAGGTGTGGGTCTGGTGGCTGCTGCGGCTTTCCTTCATATAAACAAATGGGTGGCAGCTACAGTGTAATGTCGAGTCCGTGCAGTAGGTTGGGCGGCCTAGCTGGTGTTGTGTTTGAACGTACGGTTTCTACTTTTTTGAAGACAATTTTGTTGCTTCTTTCCATCTTTTCATAAGAGAAATATGGTAGCTTATGCACTAAGCCTTCCTGCTCCTATTCTTAAGAGTTGGTGCGCCGATGATGTGGGCAGCATCGTTGCTAGATGCTGTCAAAGAAATGTTGCTCCTCGCGGCTGGTTTTTAAAGATAGCATGAGCAAAGCGAACACCACCAGTCCACCACCACACAAACAACGTACACAAACAACACACGAGCAAAACATTACACCACCACAACTTGAGAGAGTAAGCCACTAACTCCGCGTCGTCTCCAACGCTACGCCACACCAAATGTCACGGCCCACTGCAAACATGAGCGACAACTCTCGCCGACCACACACACGACCGTCGACCCCCGGCTACAGCCTTGCTCCTGTAGATCACTCCCATCGCAACATCAGTGCAGTCAACTTTAAAGCTTCATGTGTGGGGGCCTCTCCTCATCCACCACCACAAACTCCTCAGGAACAACACCTTAAAGTGTACGAGGACCTTGTCGCCCGCTACACTGGACACTACTCCAAGGATTTTTGCCACTGAAACCACATTGAGGACATCGCCAAAGCCACACCGTCACCAGGGTCACCACCGCACCACGCGCGCCAGCCTAAGGCTACCAACACCCATGGGCCCTCTTCATCTCCTCACCAACACAGACCATGTGCACCTCCTTAGGCGCTGCGCATAGGCAACACCACCAACCAACCACCACCACTGCAACAAGCCAAGATAGGTCACCAGATGCGGAACCTCTAAGGAGGGCACGACGCCGATGGTGCCGTCGTCGCACGTCCATAGATGGACAGGGTTTTAACCCTAGGAGCCCCGTGTTGCAAGAGAAAGGTGCCCCGCAATGATGCCCCAAGCGGGAAAATATTATCCCAAGGGCGACGTCACCATCACCACCGACAAGCGTTAGTGAAGGCTTTCGCCCGACTCAGCACCATGCTTGCCGCACGCTCACGGCCATGCCAGAAGCCCGCTCCACGTCGCTTTCGCAACGCCTCTCCCGGAAGAGGGCCGACATAACTAGAGGTGACACCTCGGTGCCCTACAGCTCTCAGCCCTACCACCAAGGCGGCGCCGTACCAGCATCACGTCGAGGAGGAGAGAAGGAAAGCACCATCCACCTCACCTCCGTACCCGTCGCCTGCACGCAGCACACCCCCGGTGCCACCAGCACTAGGAGGGCTCCATGGCCCAGAACTCCTAGAGCCGGCGGCGCCCAGCTGCAGATGCCGCCGTCGCATCCCGCACCGGCTGCCCGCCGGCACCGTCCGAGCCGGTCACAACCACCCCCGGCACCACCAGTGAAGCCACCGCCGCCTCCTCCTTCCATTAATTGATCTAGAGTAAGTCAAAAAGTCTATGTTTTTATCAAGAGGTCGCTTGCATAGCTTTTAACATAATTTCTACAAGTGCACCATTTATACGAGTAATTAGACAACCATATTGGTTTATAGTTTATTGAAAACTCTCTCGATCAAATCTCGTAGCAACACGTGCGGAATCACTCATATGTTGCCCTGGAACGTATCTGCTGGGGTGCAAAGTATTGATGTCACGCCAGGTTTAGTCATTGTTTAGGAAAAGAAAAGTACATCCAGCAGCCACCCTTGCTATAAAATAAAGGTTTTGCCGGATTGATTAAAGAATAAAGGAAAAAATGCAAGCACTGCATCAAACTAAAAGTCAAGGTGCATTTTCAAAAACTAACCTGCAAGCCATTTCCCTACGGTCTACCTGCAAGTTCTCATTGTTCTTAGACCTCCCCTGCGCATTTTGGTTAATAAGTGTAACAGCCATTTAAATTTTTTGCATCATACAACATATCCTACATACCATGTCACGATTTGCTTTTTTCGATAAGGAAAATTTTATTGAATCCAAGAATTTTGCATCAAATTGATATAAATTCCTTGAACTATTTTCCCGACTTCTGCCTTACCAGGATGTGAAGAGTTGCTATAGAGATGAACAATGAGCAAAATATAATTGTGATTAAACACGTCCGTGCAGGATAATGATGGTAGTGACCACTGGTAGGAAGAGGGGCTTTAGTCCCGGTTGGTAAAGAGAATAGATCTCTCCAGTCCAACCGGGACTAATGATGAGAGACAAAAGACCTCCTCTTTAGTCCCGGGTAAATGAACCGGGACTAAAGGGGTCTTTAGTCTTGGGTCATAGTACGACGCGGGACTAAAGAGTTTTCCAGGAAACAAAAAAAATAGCTCCCGCCGTCCCCATCCTCTAATCCCTTCCCCAAATCCCCATCTGGTGTCCAGGAGCTTAAGCTCCAAATCAAGAACACAAACTTCACAAGTTAATAAATTGCATTCAACACATCTCAAAATCAACTCATTCCACTATCACACAAATTTATTCAACGCAATTTCATCTCCTCATGCTCATACAAATCAACTCCATCTCCTCACACTCATACAAATTCAATTCACATAAGATTCACATCACATTTGATTCACAAAAATCACAAAAAAATCACAACGAACATCAAGGCCAGGATGGCTCGCTTTCTCCCGTGCGCCACGGGCGCCGCGCCTGGGCCGCGCCTCGGGCCGCGGCCAGGAGCCGCGCGCTGGGAGAGGCTGCGCCACGGGAGCCGGGCGGGCGGCGCCGGCCGTGGGCGCGCCACCGCTGGAGGGCTCCTCCCCTGGCGCGCCTCCTGCAGATTGAGAGGAGCAGTGAGATGAAAGGGAGAAGAAGATAAGAGAGAAGAAGACAGAGAAGAATAGAAGATGAGTGGACTTAGAGGAGAGCAGAGAGGGTTGACGAAGAGATAAAGGAGAGAGAGGGGGCTTTAGTCACGGGTGGTGTTCCCACCCGAGACAAAAGGGGCACCCTTTAGTCTCGGGGTGGGAAAACCACCCAGGACTAAAGGCCACCACCAATAATTGCCTCAAAACAGCGGTTGGACGCCCCCCTTAAGTCCCGGTTGATAATACCAACCTGGACAAAAGGTAGGGGTCGTTCGCGGCCAATTCAGACCACGTCGATGAAAACCCTTTAGTCCCGACTTCAAAATTCAACCGGGACTAAAGGGTAGTACCAGATGTCCTGATTCTACCAGTGGAGTTGAGTTAGTATCGTGTTTGTTACATGTGAAGCTTTAAAACAGAATAGAAGTTTTGTGGTGGTGTTTTTTTTGACAACAAGTTTTGTGTTGTTAGTGTCTACCACATACTCGTCCCTTAAAATAAAGGAGGTGTAATTATTTCGAAAAAAAATAAAGGAGGTGTGGCAGCTGCGCACAGTTTGTATTTTCCAATCCGTGTAGTAGGTAGTTGGTATTGCGTTTGAATAGGTTATACTCACTCCATCCTCAATTACTGTTTGTTTTGATTTTTCTAGGTACTACATAGCATTTGCTACTTATCTTGTGTATAGAGATCGGTGAGTAGGGCCAGGGGTCCTTACTAATCATTCATTGATGATTCAAGGTAGCTTCAGATGGTGACTACAAGCTTGTCGTCAGAAGCGAAGCGATCTTCCGAGCCGGAAAGGAGGTCTTTTCCCGACAAGTAAGCTACATCAAAATGAATGAAGAAAAAAATGCCTCAGGATTAGAAAGACTAAAGAGGCATGGAGTGCGGACTACAATACAAGCCACGAGCGATAGCAAAGCCTTCGGCCTTTTTTGAAAGCCCTACACCTATAGCTATATATATAAGATATTTAGATGCATAGCAAAAACTAGATAGCTAGAAAATATAAAAAAGAATATTGATTTGGGATGGAGTGAGTTCTTCGCCTTTGCCAATGTTGTGATTTGGGCCAACTGGGCTCTTGACTCGGCTCCCAGATAGGGGGAGCCCAACCCACTAGGGTTGCGGGCCCCCGACGCGCAGCACCATATAAGGGAGGTGGGGCCACAAGGAACTGTATGCCAACAGAGACAACGTGCCCACTCGCCCCACCTGCCATGTCCACCGATCGGGAGTTGCTGCAAGCGGCGGGAAGCGTCGCCGCCGCTGCCGCGGACGTCACTGCGTTTCACCGCAGATCGCCACTGCACCGCACGGCACCGACGAACTCCATCTACATCAACGAGTACCTTCCTCTACTTCCCAATACCTAAGGTGAATCTCTCTCTACCTCTATTCATTCCCCCTATCTGTTGTCTAATCTTGATTAGCTGAAGACCACCATGATTCATGTATATGTTCAAGAGAAAACCCACCGATCTACACCTAGTTGTTCCTGTGAACTAACATTGATATCAGACGCCTCGATCTAGCGTGTAGATCGAGTTTTGGGACAGAAAATGGGGACCGCCGCAAAGGCGGGATTGCCACCTTCTCTGCTGCCACGGGCGAGGGGGAGGGAAGAAGGGTCACCGTGATGGTGCAACCCTAGAAAAGAAAGATTTCGATCTCGAATCGGAAGAAGAAAGTGCTCGAATAAAAAAAATCAATGAACCCTAACCATAGATCTGAAATCAGACGGCGAGAAGGGGGTCCAACATGGGCTAACTCACCACCATCCTCCTCTGGGCTGCCATGCGCATGGCTGCACTCTTCTGGATCTCGCTGAAATGGAGAGTGAGGGGGAAAGGGAAAAAGGAACAACAGAAGAGGGCGAGCGGCCATGGGCTGAGCTACCCCGCCGCCGCCGAGTGCGGTGCAGAGAGGCGGGGGGGAGTGCGAATGACATCTAGGGTTCGGGGGGGGTCACGGCTGAGACAGTTTTGATCTGCCGGACTCGCTGGCCGATGGACGCCCGGCGGCGCCGACGGCAGTGGCTAGATAAGGCCCAGGCGGAAGGCACACCATGGGCTGATTTGGCGGCCCGGTGGTTGGTTGCTGGGCCAAGAGCCCGCGCGCACGAGCGAAAGGAGGCCATGGGCCGAATTCTCCAGAGGGCTGAAAAGCAATATTGAACAACAATGTTTATTAATTGTTTTGGTCATTTTCAGAAGCATTATTTGATGAATTAAGTATATTTGATGTTTTTCATCAAGATTTTATCTCTATTCAATTTTGAATCAATGGGATAAATTGTTTAGGGAGTATATGAGAATAAAAAAATTAATCTAAAAGTAAAGTTATTTCTGTCAAATTTCCGCCCCAAGTAAAGTTTCATCCTCTAATTTAATTAGAGTAGAAAGATATTTCTTTAAAATTAATTATCATATTGTTATTTTCTGACCAAAGTTGATTATAGTAATATTATATTTTTTTATGAGTTTCAGCTTAAAGTTTGTATCTCTGATATTTTTGCATCAAAGTGGCCAATTTTCAGGGAGAAGATAAAGATCAAGAGACACTCTTGATACTAAAAAGAATGTTTGAGTGCTTTTGAAAAATAGATTTTTCATCATGATATTCATGTTTCCATTGTGATAATGATTATCTTTTGATTAAGATCTAACAGTTGAGTACAATATTTTTGTCTTGTGACCAAAGTTGATGATAGCAATATTATATTATGCATTTATTCTATTTCTGCCTAAAGGTGATCTAGAATTAATGTAAAAGAATGTTGTATGTTTTAATTTTGACCAAAATTAAGCTAAAACATACAATATTTACATGAGAGGAAAATACCGAGAACGTTGAATTCCATGAATGATTGAGACCACTCAGCTGAATGCCGAGGTATGCGAATGAAACTGATTAAGTTATGCAAAGTTTAGGCTCTTTTAGGCCAAAATGAGTCTTTTCTCTCATGTACAACTTCTATTGTTAATTAGTTAATTAATTTTCTGACTAAATTGGAACCGAAGGGAAGATTTAACCAGAAAATGAAGTCTAAACAAACATTTTATATGTTTTGACTAAGTTTACATTATTGTAAATAGTATGATGTGAATTGTAATAAGGAAGATGCATGCCTAATTTTGACCAAAGTTAAATTATACATGTGTATTGCAGAGTATGAAGAGTTATTTTGCAAACACTTCCAATGTCCTAAGAGCATGTCCCGCATGACTGGAGAAGTTAAGCACATTGCTTATGCTAGTCAATCCTGCATCACAGGAGAAGTTTGAAAGAATTATCCTTTATCAGCAGGAGAAGTTAATGATGACTCCAAAAGAAAGAAGATCATTTCATGATGGATTGTGTTCTTTTTAAAGAATGGTCTGACAGAATATGTTTTTGGACATTAATCCAACAAAGAATGGCTCAAAGTAAAACATATTTATTGACTACCATCGGTTGAAGCATGTGTGTTGCAAATTATAAGAATTTATTTCTGAATGTAATGAGTGAATACGAGCCAAATCCAGCATTTATGTTTTTGAAGGAAGTTACCCGCATTACGGGAAAAGTTTTGAGATAATACCTTGAGAGTTTATTTATGACATTGCCATTTTCTGACCAAAGTTGTTAATAGCAATGTTATAAACTGTTTATCATGATTTATGCATTAATTATATTTTCTGCCCTAAGGTGATATAGAATTAATGTAGTAGCAAGGAGGATTGAGACGACCAATATATTCTTTAAGTGCATCTTGCATAGAAAGAGAAGTTTGGGGTAGATCTTAAGCTAAGTGATCGTGGCACTTCCA